>PVJS01013326.1:0-24809 GCA_004027185.1 Glis glis | reverse complement strand
CCAAAGTACTGGGATTACAGGCGTGCGCCACCACGCCCAGCACATCCTTTATTTTCAAATTGCAACAGAGCATTGCAATCCTAGCATCCAAAGTCGACCTGGTTGCCTGCTAATGTAAAGGATGGATGCCATGCCTCACACAGGCTACATCTAGATGTACGCGCCTACAGATGTAAGAGCAATATTGGTTGTTTAGTGTTGTAAATGTTCCTCAGCCACTGGATGCAATCAGCAAATATCATGCTGATTTCTGAGTGCTTTGAGCACCAGGAATTGGAAGCTAGAGAGAAGTAAGGAAATGATTGCTTAGCACTTCTGGAAATATTTGGAAAGAATCTACAGCATTTGTGCTGAGATGAATGTTTTTATCAATTCATTGGGTTTTTGTTTTGTTTTTGTTCTCCCTGCCTAAGTGCATCTGCCATGGACTTAGTCCCTGCATTCCTAATCAGTGTCCTCGGCTCCCTGTGGCTTCATGGCTCGCAGCCTTCCTCATCAGAACACAGCCGTCTTCATCTCAAGGACTTGTCTCTCTGGGCACATGGGAACTGTGCTGGAGCCTGAGGACTTTAGAGAGTAGAAGTTTGGAATTGCATGTCACAGGTGCCATTTCTTAGAGCCACACCCTAGGGAGGTCTCTCCATGTTTTAGAGACTTGCAGGGTCCCCTGCCTCTGGCCCCACCTCTTAGACCAGAAAAGTTCTTCCTGATCTTGCCCCAGAAAGCCCCTTCCCGGCTTCATCCTAAGCCAGCATTCAAGGCTCTTGGTGGGAGTGGCTATGGAGCCATCTGAAACCCCCACCTGACCTAGGTCTGAACACTTTGCCTGAAGAACATTCTTCAATATCACAATCTTCCAGATGGTGTTGCTGAACCAAGGTTCCACTCTGGCATTTCTACCTAATAGAACCAGACCAAGCAACATGCACAGACGACACCAGAAGGCTAGTGACTTGACAAGCCTTCCAGGCAATGCTTTTGTGTCGTTGTTGTGGTGGTGGTTTTAATATTTGGAAGTAGCACAGCAGAAGAGTTAAGAACTGAAACACCGGATCCCACTGCTGGGCAGACATTCCAGTTCTGACTTGAAAGGTCAGGCTACTTATCTGACTCTTGCTCTTGACTCAGGTTATTTATCCATTCTGAACCTCAATTTTCTTCTCTATAAAATGTGAATGTTAATGCTTATTTCACAGCATTGTTGTGGGTCATGTAAACAAGGACATATGTCAAGTACCTGGTACTTAGTAAGTGCTCCATAGCTATTTGCTTTAGCATTTGTTTTAACATTTGCCTAGATGTTTAAGAACCATATTATTTTACAATAATAAAAATGTTACACCTCTTTCTTTAGATTTAGGACATGATTATTTACCACAGATAATTTTCCAAACCAATTAATTGGGAGAATCGGAGAGCATAGATAATGGTTTTATATTTTCACAATACAATTATTCACTTATTATTAGCAAATGTATCAGGCCAACTTATCTTAGAACTGTAGCAACTGTAAAAGCCAGTATCAACAGCTGGACCCAAGTTTAGGGGGGGTGGCCTATCACCATGCCATGCAAACAAAATGCCACATTCGGATGCATAGGAACATGAGTTAAATGACACTGTAACAAGGAGTTAGACTCTTCACTTTTGCCTACAAATCTCAGGGGTAGCTAAACACTGGATTAAAGGCTCGGCGTCTCTGCCCCATTTTGCATGCACCTTCTTTGCTCTGGGTTACTTTGGATTCCAGAAACAACAGGTCTGATAGATAAACATCTTGTGATGAGTCCAAGCTAGCCCCCAAGCAATAGCAACTCTCTTATCTAGACAAGGCTCCACCTGACCGACCCTGATCTAGCAGACGACACCTGATTAAGATCACCTGTTTGGCCAGCCGTGCAAGTCTCCAGCTATGCAAACCCCCAAGCCTTGACCTCATTTCCCTTTCTTTTCTTTTCTTTTTTGATGGTACTGGGGACTGCCCCTTTTCCTTAAAACATCAAAGTCATTGTCAGACCCTCAAAGACAGGTAAGAATGTGGGTCCCCTTGTCTTCCCACTGCAGCTACACTGATTGAAGTTGCCTTCATGCTTTTTCCCATTATATTTTCAGTCTGGTTTTTGGAGCAAGTGGCTGGGCCAAGACCTCTGACCCAGGAGTCTAGTAACAGCACCACATTTCTCTTTCTTCTTCTCCTTCTTCTTCTTCTTCTTCTTCTTCTTCTTCTTCTTCTTCTCCTCTTTTCTTTTCTTTTTTTTTTTTTTTTTTTTGGTACTGGGGATTGAACCCAGGGGCAATCTACCTCCAAGCTACATCCCCAGCCTTTTTCATTTTTTATTTCAAAACAGGGCCTTGCTAGGTTGCTGAGACTGGCCTTGAATCTGTCTGTGATCCTTCTGTCTCAGCCTCCCAAGTACTGGGATTACAAGTGTGTGCCACCACGCCCGGCACGGCACCACATTTCTGATGTGATTTACTGATATCTGGAAATTCCCTAATGGACTGGCCCAGACTGCAAGCCCCTCTCCCTGCCTGTAACCTGGTTTCTCTCCCAGACCCTGCTCTGCACACAGCTGCCCATGACCCAGGGTTATCCCGGATCACATCAGCACCCTCTCATAGCCCACAGTACTGCATCTTTTGCCTCAGAGCCATGTGCCTTCTGGGCCTGCTACTAAATCTCAGTCTCTAATGCTTCCAGCCTAGGTTTGGTTTGGATGGCTGTTGCTTTTTCCAAACCTATTCTGAAGTCACTAAGAATGTATCTTCACAGGTCGGCAATATCAAAATACTTCAATTTAGTCACACTCAAACTTGCCTCCAAGAGAAGGGAGCCTGGTTTCCTCCATGAGCCATGTGTCCTGCCTGGGATCTGTCTCCACAGGACACCAAATAGGTCAGTCTCATCCATTTAGTGAAACAAAAACCAGTCAAACCAATTGTTTGGCATTATGTGGACCCAGGACAAACAAACTAGAAAACAGATGGTGACCAAAAGAAAGAAAGGTCACACATTTGTGTAAACCGTGGGTCCTGTTCAGGGCTATTCTTCAAGAAGCACCAGGACCACTGAAAGCTAGGCTTTGTCCATCCAGTTTGCCCCATAGAGGTTATGATGGTTTTCAACCAAAGGAGCCTTTCGAAGTCTGATGGCTGCACAGAGATTCACTCTGAGTGATCGCTTGCTTAGAAAGCAATTCTCAACTTCCTTGTCTTTGTCCTGGTCTTAAAGCCTAAAAGGGGATCTTTGGCTTATTTTATGATGAAAGGACACTAAGTAGAGACTTGTTCTCTGATATGCTAATGTTAACACTGGACATCCGGAAGCGTGGTATCTGACAGAGCTTCCTCCATGCTTGTCCAATTACAGAAAGGAGCCCTAATTCACAAGGTCTTACTGTCTATCAATGGCCATCTCCTTTGTCCTTCTGTTTCCCCCATGTAGTATTAGACATAGCTCCTCCAAATGATAGACATGCTTGAAAATGTTTCATGTTGTTTCTTTGAAAAGAAATTAACTTCATTTCTCTTTGCTGTGTGTGTGTGTGTGTGTGTATACATATACACATATGTATATATGACTTAGTATAACTTATGAGCTGAGGATGTAGCTCAGCAATAGAGCACTTGTCATGTGTGTGTGAGGCTCTGGGTTCTATCACCAGCACAGAAAAACAAAGTATATCTTATCAATATTACCTACTGAATTGCTGCTCTTGTATACTTTTTTAAAACATTATAATGTTCCAAGAGAAAACACTATCCCTAAAATAAATTTACCTTCCACTCAATTTATTCCTCCCATATTTATTCCACAGGATTTTGAACAAGTGACATAGCTTTCCAACTGATAATTGTCTTCCTTTAAAAACAAAAATTGTATCTAGCTTAAGTTTTGTCTCCTGAGTCACATTCTAAACCCATAGCCCCCACCCTGGAGTATAGGACATGTCCCCTTTGCCCTTTCTGAGTGTCTCACAGACAAAATCCCACAAAAAATACAAAATAATAGTCACACAGTGTTTAAATCTACCACCACTGAGCTGGAAGAAATTCCAGTTCGAATGGCCTGAGCAGCTTCACCAGAATCCAGACGGTCTCAGAGGCCCCCGAGTGCTCAGACTTCCAATTCTCCTTGGTCACTCTTGCAGTGCAAAGCCGCAGGCATCCTCCTGCTGGTCGGAAGAAACGGAGACCAGAGAAATTAAACTGAGAAAGGGAAATGAAAAGGTAGCAAAAAGGACGCCATCTCAGGTCCAGGTAAGAAAGACGCGGGGCCCAGGGCGGCACCAGCTGGGGAAAGGAGCTCCTCCCCATCTGTTCCTCACAACCACACACACCAGCCCACAGGTCACATGCACTCGCACACGTCCCACGAGCACCCACGCAGAGCGCAGAGCGGGCTGTAACTCCTGCATCCTGCTGGACCTGGATGTGGGAGTGCTGAGGACATGGGGGTTAGGGTGGCCAGGGAATAAGACAACAGAGAGGAGCTTTGTGTGAGACTTCCTTGGGTTTTTAATGCTGGATGGTTTTCTGTTGTGTGTGGTGAGGAGGAGCGGGGGTGGTGTCTGGGGACAGAGGCCTCAAGGAAGCCATGTGCAAATTCCTGGGGAGGCAGAAAGCAAGGAGCGGAGGGGGTCACTGAGGGTAGAGAGTCAGTTAGTACACCCTGGTCACCGGGGTAGGAAGGGTCTGCTGGGTTCTGTTTTAGGCTGGGACACCGCTTACTACACTCAGAGTCCCACCCTGGACCTCAAGGGAAATGGCCGCCTTGACTGACCAGGGCTGACCATGTGGCCGTGGGGCCGGCCTGGGGTAGGGGGATGTTGGAGAGGGCCAAGGTCCATGCTCTGCACAGTGCAGAAGGGCTTAGCTCATCCCAGCTGGGCAGCCAGCATCCGCCCTCTGCAAACATCCCACAGATGACCACAGACATCCCACAAGTGACCATTTCAATGCAGGCTACAACACTTGGACTCTCAAACCTTAAGACATTCTCCACCCTTCAATTTTTAAATGTAAATCCCATTTGGGCATTTTACAGAAGGGCAAGATGTTTTCCACCTACATCAGAGACAGGCAGCTTTTCTTCCCTCCTCTTCCTTTTGAAATGATATCCAAACCCCAGTGGTTTCATTGTCCGGGAGAACGCTGCACCACACGCAGCAGCTGTAAGCAGTTAACTTTCCAAATGGGAGACAGTCACCACAGATACAAAACTTTTAAAAATAAATGCTAGAAAAATACTACACCGGCAAAAATGAAAGCCTAGAATCCATGTGAGGGGGGTGATCTCCAGCGCTGGACCTCGCGACCCACTTTGCACAGATCGAAGCTGCTTCCTTGCCAGTCTGACCATGCAAGAGCAAGAGAATTGGAACCACAGAACTTCAGTGCAGAAAGAGGGACCTTCAGAGAGTAGTGCAGCTCCCAGTGGGCAGTGAAGGCCTGGGGCAGGGGAGAGTGCTCATCTAGCAGGACTGGAGCTCAGGCCAAGAGCTTTCTTCTCTAGCATAAGCCTTGTTTTTATTTGGATATTTCAGCTTTTTCTCTTTTAGAAAATAAGCAGCCTCTGATTTTAAACTCTTGCCTTTAACCACTCCTTGGGGCCTATTAGGGGTGGGAAGGGTAATCCCATCAGACTCTGGCACGGGTGCTTCCTCCCACCTCCACCCCTCACATCCACAACATTACAGAGGCCAAGGCCGGGCAAGATGATAACAGCCCGGTGTGGAACTCTGCTTGGGCAGCTGCTTCTTATCTACTTCATGAGATGAGGTGGCCAAGCCTGAGGACCTTGCGCCCAGAGACTACGAGAAGCCAGGTCCTCACGGCTAACTTGAGCGATGGAGAATTGGGAGCAGGCGGGCAGGAGACCCACCTGTGCCCACATCCTACCACAACCATCACCCTCCTGTCCCAGCATGGATGTGATACCTCGGATCTGGCAGCAAAATGAGGCACGGGTATATCCCCAAATAGATACCAGCTGAGAATGGGCATTCAGTACCCTAGCTGCGCGGGCTTGGAGCAGAACGGAGGCAATTTGAGAGGCAGATAGTACACTGAAAGGAAGACTTTGCTCCAGCCGGGTGAACCCACACAGCGCTAACTTGTGGTGCTTTATCGGCTGTTAACACCTCATTGCTAGTTTATCAGTCTGTTCCCTAATGGATGGTTTTCCTGAGGTGAGGTTCCAAAAGGCACAAGCTGAGTTCAGCCAGAAAAAATGGGAAGAGAATAGAAAAGGAAAGGGGTAGAAGGAAGAAAGAGCGTGGGGTGTGGGGGGTCCAGAGAAAGGAGGTTCCCCATCTGGGGAAGAAGTGGCCTCTTGGAGGGAGAGCAGAGAAAGCCATGGAGGTGGGTAGTGGAGGAAAGCACAGCTTAAGGGCCACCAGGGGGCGCTGCTGCCCCATCAGCAGCCCGGGGACCAAAGGTTTTCAGGGGCCTGGGTCAGCTTCACTCCCTCTCCCACCCAGCCTCAACTCCCAGACTCGTCCTTAAAGCTTTGAGCTCTCCCCTCAGCCCCCATTAATCGTCTCAGAGAGTTTTGGAGGTCCTCCCCTCTGTGAGCCTTTTGCTGACAGCAAGCCACACAGCCTGGCCAGGCAGCCATGGGATGATGCAGGCACTTGGTGGAAAACGGAGAGGCTCCCGGACTTGCCCCAATTCTGTTCTCCACACGTGAGGCCAGGCACCATACGAATGGGGATAGGAAGGCATCTCTGTCGCAAGTGGCTGGTGGGACTGGCTCAGGAGGAGGACCTGAGGGCAGGAAGTCCCCCTTAGCATGCTCCTTAGCTCTGGTCCCCAGCACATTAGAAGGAACTGCGCTCTCTCTCTCTTTCTCTCTATCTCTCTCTCTCTCTCTCTATCTCTCTCTCTATCTCTATCTCTCGCTCACTCGCTCTCTCTCTCCTGGTCAAACAGCAAAGTCAGAGCAGACAGGAAAGGTAACCCAGGGTGTTCACGATCAGTGAACCCCAGAAATGGACGGCCTTCCTAGAGCCTGCAGTGGCTCAGACTTGCTTTAAGAGCCCTGAATCTGAGCCTAGGCTCTGTATGTTCCTAGGCCCGTTCCCAGCAACCCTGCTCCCCTGTCTGAAGCCCAGCACCTGTCGTCTAGGCTCAGGGCCTGCTCGCCTGTGCACAGACACCCTGACACATTCTATACCCTCCTTGGCTTCTCCATTTTCAGTTCTGCTGCTCAGACACCAAAACCCCCCATTGCTACGACCTTCCCCATATTGCATTTTCCAAGATAAGGACTTAGCAGCTATTATTTACAGTCCAGGACAATCTATGTCTCCTGAGAACATTTCAGGGAGACCTGTGCCTCCCAAGTCACATCTTGGGTCAGATCCACCACAAACTCAGAGATTCTTTCAGGAGGCGTGTATTGGTCTGCTCTTGCCTTTCCAGGGGCATAGACAAGGCAGGCTTACGGAACCAGGTATGTCTGAACTCTGAGCTGGCGATTCCAGCTTGGGAGGCTGCTCCTGTGAGTGCGCTGAGCCATGAGAGGCAAGCTCAAGCCCGGTTCCTGCAGGTGTCTACTGGGAGTCCAGCCCCCTGAAGGCATGGGGTAGGATGCTTCTCCCTCCTCAGCAGGCCCCTGCCCAGCAGGCCTGGGGAAGGCTGCAGCGTCCCACAGGCCACCAGTCTTGAACGAAGCCTTAACAAAGGGGAGCAAGGTCCAGATACTAGAAAAGATCATGGTCAGATGATGGGTGTGGGAATCACTAGGGCCACTTTTGGGAAATGGAGCAACTAGAAAAACCTGGAAGCCAGGCTGCCTCTGATATACCCAGTGTTCATTTGGAGCTGAGCAAAGGACACTGATGAGGAGGAGGAAGGCCCCGGGAGCTGCGGGTCACGCCTGAGCCTCTGGATCCCACATCTGAGGAATTCGATTTAATACCAGCTCTGAGCAGTGCTGCCACCATCGCCTCTGAGGTTTAACTGAGGCACGGCTGCTGCTGATTGAAAACATGAGACCTAATTCCACCCCCTTCTCCCTCCAGTGGCAAGCTGGGGCTCCTCATCCACCTCCGGCCTTGGTCAGAACTGGCTCTGGAATGGGACAGGCCTGCTGAGCTCCAGCTGGGGGTGCCAAGGTGGATAAAGGCAGAGACAGACGGGAATGATGCAGGGAGCAGAGAGCCGAGGCCAGGTCCCACTCCATCCAGGTCCTCTCAGACCCCAGGCACAGGTCCGGGAGGAGTGTACAAGGTCACTAGTGTAGGCCTGTCTTGTGGCTTACACTGAAAAAGCTGTGCAAATACCCATCACTTGCTTTGGGGACAGCCCTGCCACCAGCCACTCCCTGCAGGAAGGAGGCCACCCCTTCACACCTCTCTCTGCCATCCTTGAAGATGCTCAGCTCCACAGAGCTCACAGAGAATCAGAGATACACAGAATCTTAGAGGGATGCTAGCAGATGTCAGATTTAACCAAAGTCCACATTTTGTAATCAGGGTTCAGAAAGGTTAAGAACCTCACAGAACAAGATCTAGTCTTCAGCTCCTGACTCCCTAAGCCTAACAGAGTGCTCCTTCTCTGACTCTAGGATTTTCCAGAAAGAGGTCAAGGAAGAAACAGCTCTGCTCAAAGTACTTAAAAAATTAGTTTTAGACAGGATTGGTGGCACACACTTGTAATCCCAGTGCTTGGGATGCTGAGACAGGAGGATCGCAGGTTCAAGAGGAGCCTCAGCAACTTAGCAAGACTCTCAGCAACCTAGAGAGACTCTGTTTCAAGACAAAAATAAAATAAAATAAAACAGGGCTGGGAGTGTAGCTTGGAGGTAGAACACCCCGTGGTTTAATCCCCAGTACCACACACATACATAAAATCAGCTTCAAAACCGTAATAAGTGGGTAGTCAGAGCGTCTGTTTGCAAATAAACACACCAACACACCATTTCACTTAGCATAATTCTGAGGGCCAGACTGAGGAGAGCTCTGTTCTCCCCGTGGTCTTCTCACCTTGAGCAGTGAAGGCACATTGCTGCCTCAGAGAGGGATGCCACGGGAAGACACACTCACATGCAGGAATGTCTCACCCTCCTGGAATCGCTGCCCCAGCATATAACCAAGAACAGGGAAGAGGAAAAGGTCCCCAGACAGCCAGTGCAGACCTCACAAAGTCCAGGTTCCGCAGTTCAGGCCAGGTCCACACTGAAGGGTCCCTCAGACTCATTCTGACCCTTTTAGTTCTTGCTTCACAAACAGCTCTAAAAAGCTCACCCTTTTGAGTTGGGTTTTGTTGTTGTTGTTGTTAGTTTTGTTTTTTTGTCCTTGGAATATTAAAAGCAGTCCTATAATTCCAGCACTTTGAAGGCTGAGACAGGAGGATCGCAGGTTTAAGGGCAGCCTCAGCAACTTAACAAGACCTTATTTCAAAATAAAAAATAAAATAGGGTTGGGGATATGGGTCAGAGGTAGAATGCACCAGAGTTCTACTGCCAGTAACAAAAAAATAAACAAAACAAAATACCCCCCACACATACACAAGGTAGCAAACACCATACAAACAAGAGACCCAAAAGCATAGAATCCTGGAGTTGTAGGGATAAATAGCCATGTCCATTTCAGTGTGCCTGAATCACTTTTTTAAATAAAAATGGAGTCCCTCCACCCATCTTTTGATTTCAAGAACAGTGGCCCAGCCTTGCCCATTTATTCCTGTATGTCCAGTAGTTCGTTTCCCGTATGCCCTGACTCAGGAGCCAGGCCAGGGTCAGCTCCTCCTGGTCACACACCCTCCTCACATGGAGAGGCAGTGGAGAGAGACCCTGGACACCCCGCTCCCTCGCAGACAAGAACAAGGCTGTGAATTAGCATGAGGACCCTTCAGGGTCAGGGCACAGAAAGGGCATCCGCACGATGCCTGACGCACCTGAGAACAAACGGCTTCCAAGCCCCATAAGCAGTTCAGAAGCTTCTATTTATCGACAAATAATGGCCAAGATGCAAGTAATCTTTTTTTCCCCCATTTGCTAAAGGAGGCCCTAAGAGCCGCTCCAGGCCACCGATGAATGACCGGGTGAATGGATGGACGCGTGTAAGTAAACAAACCCGGTGGCATGCAGTTACGTGAAATAACAGATCACCTGCGGCTTTCACTGCTTTACATGTCCCCCAGTGGATCTGCCCCAGAGAGGCCTGACTGTTTCCCCATGGCGTCCAACCCTTTTTGCTGCTTATATTCTAGGGTGACATCCCACATTCAGATGAAAAGGCAAGAATCCATCATTGTGAAATTCCAGTCTCCAGATGGTTGGCATCAGTAGATATAAGCACTGTGTATCCATTCATTGAATAAATATTTATTGAGTGTCTGCTCCATGCCCAGCTCTCCGGTAGGCCCTGAAGCCCCCAAACAAAGTAAGACTGATTAGTTAGCCAATTTCACAAAAACAAATTATCTTGAAGCAGAAGGAAACAAGCAGCTGTACTTTCGAACTTGCTCCATACCTAGCACAGCTTTAGTGGTTTTTATTTTCATTTCATGACAACCGTCAGAGGTAAGTCAACCTTGCACAGAGGAAGAAGCTGAAACTCAAGAGGGCAGGTAATTCGTTCAAGCCACAGCTGCTGGGGAGGGTCAAAGCAAGAACGGCAGCCCATGCCTGTGCAGAGAGCAAAGTGGACTGACTCTGCTGCCCTGTGGTTGTGAATCTGCAAAAAAAAAATGAGTTCTTCTGAACCTCAGTTTCTTCATCTACCTAATGGGCCCACAGTGCCTCTCTCAGCAGCCAGCTGTGGGAATCAAAGGAAATAATATACATGAGAGTTCCTGGCTTTGGATCAACGCGCATCAGGTGCCCAGCCAGTGTTTCTTACATAGGTGGCTAGGGGCTGCACACCCTCTCCCACCCTGGCCACCTGCCCTCCCTGCCCTCCTGCACCAGCAGCCGCTGACCCTCCCAGAGCCGGCAGCTCACAGTGTCCTGCAGCACCCTGTCCTGGAGTTGGAAATCATTCTTGCATCTCTGTGTGCCCAGGCTGCACCTGGCATGGAGCGAGCAGGAGAAGAAGACATGGGCCATCCCCGGGAGGTGACGGTTTAACTCTGGAGACAAAGCTTGTCCATTCCAGAGACATTAAAAAGCACTAAAGGAGCCGGGTGTGGTGGTACATGCCTATAATCCCAGTACTTGGGAGGCTGAAACAGGAGGATCGCAGGTTCAAGGCCAGACTCAGCAACTTAGTGAGGCCCTCAGCAACTTAGTGAGACCTGTTTCAAAAATAAAATCAGGCTGGAGGTTTAGCTCAGAGGTAGACCACCTTTCTGTTCAATCCCCAGCATCACAGGGGAAAAAAAATGCACTTAAGGAAGCACTGGAAAACTGTCCACGATGGATCTTCAAGAACAAGAAGGGGAGGGAGTACAGGTGTAGCAGGCTCATGCCTCCTCCCACAGCCTTGCCTCTCTCTCTCTGCATCTCTGACTTGCAGAACGAACTTGATCTTCTCCATCACCCCTCCCCAGTCCCCTTTTTGAGCCATCATCCAGTGTAACTTCTAAGCCAGCCAGGGAACTCCTGGCCTGGGGAAAGACCAGTCTTATTCTAAAGTTTTGAATCTGAACCACTGGGAAAAAAATAATGGTGATTTTGTAAAAAAAAAAAAAAAAAGACTAACTATTAATTAAAGTCAGGGAGCAGAGTCCCCTGTTCCCATTCTAATTGGATATTCCTGAAAGGTAGGTGTCAAATGTTCAAGCCTTTGGAATGGCCTTTCAGATTATATTCTAGCTCTGGTACTTCTAACTGGTAAACCTGGACAAGTTATCTCACCTTAGTAAGTCTTGATTTTCTCATCTGTTAAATATTCTTTCCCTTAAGGGGTTGTAGTAGAGAACAGGGAACAGAAAACAATCCATGGTCCACGGGCCAAATCTGGCTCACTGCCTATGAGCCAGGAATGGTTTTTACATTTTAAATGGTTGAAAAATCAAAAGAATATTTTGTGAAAAGTATATGAAATTGAAATTTCAGGATAAAGATAAAGATAAAGATAAAGAAATTTCAGGATAAAGATAAAGAAACTTCAGGGTAAATTTCAAGATAAAGTCTTATTGGAACACAGACACACACATTTGCTTACATGTTACCTGTGGCTGCTTTTCTTCTAAACGGTAGTGCCGAGAGTTGTGACAGGGACCTTATAGCCCACAGAGCCTGCAACATTTACTCTCTGGCGTGTGTGTGTATGTGTGTGTGTGTGTGTGTGTGTGTGACTAGGGATTGAACCCAAGGGCATTCTACCTCTGTGCTACACCCCCAGTCCTATTTTATTTTTTATTTTGAATTAGGATTTTACTAAGTTACTGCACATTGCTGGCCTCAAACCTGCGATCCTCCTGTCTCAGCCTCCTAAGTACTGGGATTATAGGCTCATGCCACTGAGCCTGGTGCTCTCTGGCTTTTTACAGAAAATGTTTGCCAACTCCTGGTAAAAAGAAAATGAAACCAGGTGTCGTGGCACGTGCCTGTAATCCCAGTGCTTGGGAGGCTGAAACAGGAGGATCACAGATTCAAAGCCAGTCTCAGCAACTTAGCAAGACCCTATTTCAAAATAAAAAAGGGGCTGGGGACATAGCTCAGAGGTAGAACACCCCTGGGTTTAGTCTCCAATACTGAGAGAGAGAGAGGGAGGATAAATGAATGAAGAAATGCCTAGAAGTGCCTGCAATAGAATAAAAACCTAAAAATTGTCAGTTATCATTTTCTCTTACTGACATCTAGCTGCTGCCCAACCATGAGATTTATAAAACTTTGTACTTGTTTTTGGAAATACATTGCCAAGTATTTACAAAAGTTTTCTAAATTTAAAACATTAATTTTTTTGCATCTTTGGGAGGATTAAACCCAGGACCTTGTATATGCTAGGCAAGCACTTTACCACTGAGCTATTCCCCTAACCCCTACTAAACTATTTTCTAATCACTGCATGGCGCACATTCCTCCATAGAGCATCTAGATCCATCTAGATCTTAGTTAGGATTGCTAACACAATATATCGCTCTGATCTCACTGAAAGGCAAGGTCATCCTAATGGCATCCTCTGCTCAAATCTTAATCAAAACACAGCAGAAGGGCCTGGATTGAAGCAAATAATAACAAGAATCTCCCAGGGGCATTATACCTCCAAGCTACACCCCCACCCGTTTTTATTTTTTGTTTTGAAACAGAGCCTTGCTGAATTGCTGAGGCTGACCTCGAACCTGTGATCCTCCTGTCTCGGCCTTTCAAGTACTGGAATTACAGGCATGCACCACCAAACCCAGCTTCAAATTTTATGGTATCACAGAACATTGAAGGGAGAAAGTGCCTAAGAAATGATCTGATCCAAATGTCCCTGTTTTGCACTGGGGAACTAGGCCCAGGTGAAGCCGAGGTCTTAGCCCGAGCCTGGACTCTGTCTGCCATCCATCTAGGTACCCTCCCGCCCACACTGGTCTTCCAGACCCACCACTTCCTTTCCCTTTGATTTTAAATCCTTGGCTCAAATGACACGTGATGTGACCTTGATGGAGAGTGCACGTACAGGTCCAAGTTTATTAGATGTTTATAAACTTGAAAGCAAATCAAGTGCATTTTAAAACAAAGCAGCGTCTACTGGGCCCCGGCCTTGACATGGATTCCGGAGCCAACGCTGCCCTTTCATTTCCCTGATCAGGATCTGGCCGCATTCAGCCAACCTGCCCGCAGGTCTAGGCACCGGCCTCCCCCAGCCGCCCCGGAGGTTCTGGGCCAGGTGAAGAAACCGAGA
Source organism: Glis glis (assembly GCA_004027185.1). Lineage (NCBI taxonomy): Eukaryota > Metazoa > Chordata > Mammalia > Rodentia > Gliridae > Glis > Glis glis. The sequence continues at coordinate 11,025 of PVJS01013326.1, read as the reverse complement.
AGGCCTGCTCAGAGTCCTGGGAGCTGACCCGCAGAGCCTGCCCCTCACATGGCAGGACAGAAAAGGCTTTCACTTTGGTCCTCCATGTCATGAAACCAGTCAAAATTACCTTTAAATGAGGAAGAAAGTCATTATTTAATCAATTGGATTGCGTCAATTGAGGAAAACTTGTCTCCAGTGTAAACACGCGGAGCGTCTTTGCGCGCTATGAAAACAAGGTTAAATTACTTGCAGATCCCGCGACGGCAGAGATGGAGGAAGTAAACCTGAAGCCTGACACATTCAAGGTCTGGGAACCGAACATAATAGGAATTGTTCCGAGTTCTCCAGTGGAATGGAGCACCGAGATGGGCACGCCTCTTTGCAGAACCTAGGACTCCTGTGCTTCCCCTATCCTCAGGGGGAGGAGGAGGAGCATGGGGAGGAGGAGGAGGAGGAGAAGGAGGTGGAGGAGCATAGGGAAGTGGGGGAGGAGGGAGAGGAGGAAAGAAAAGAGGAGGAGGAGGGGAGGAACCATCACCAAGAAAGGCAGCAACAAAGGAAGGCAAAACTGAAGGCCCGGCCCCTGGTCCCTCCCAGGCCGGCCACTGTCAGGTGCGCAGGCAGCTGGTGCTGGGGTGCGAGCTGCATGGCAATGAGGAGTGCCCAGGTCCCAGGAGTCCAGCCTTTCCCCAGTCCCTTCCTCTCCTCCATCAATCCTCTCCTCCTTCCAGTCCTCCATCAAGCGTGCGTGCCGGGATGTGCGCTGCTGTATTCTTGGCTTCTCACACCAATGGGTGGGGTGGGCGGGAACAGGAACAGCTGGAGGAGCGAGCCTCAGTTCTGCCGTCATCCCAGTGGCCCCAGGCCCATCGCCTTGCTGGGTGCTGGCCCTTGCGCTGCAGGCTGCAGAGTCACAGGGGAGAATGCAAGCCAGACCTGCCCCGCGTGTCCCCAGAGCCACGGGGAGAAGCTTTCCTCCCCGTGAGGAGGGTGGGCTACCAGGTGGGGGCTCAGCTTGTCCTGAACCTTTGGCGGGGCAGCCTCTGCCTGCTTCTCAGCCTGACCCCCACTCCATCCACACTGACTTCTTTGGCCATCTGAGAAGAGCCCGTCTGTGGCAAATGGGGTCTCTGACACCATAACAAAGGCACATAGGGACTTCCTGGGGGGAATTTGGCCTCTGGGTTCTCCTCGCCTATGCAGGAGACTATGCCAGAGCCCAGTGAAGCTGGCTGACGGCCCTTCATTAGCAACAGATGGCAACCAAACATTCTAGCTGTGGACTTTTCTCTCCTCCTACATCCCCTGCCCAGCTCCCGTGCTGAGTGTCTGAAGGTGTGGTTCACAGCCACCTCCTTCAACAACCATATGCCTTATGAGGCTTGGTTGAGGATCAGGAAAATTCAGTCAACACACAGGTAGGCCCTCGGTTGCCCTGGCCAAGGGTCTGAGGAGGTGTAGGCAAGGGCTTCTGGGACTCCTCCAGGAGAGACTGTGGCTTGCTGTCCTGCTTAAGTGTCATGGCCACCTGGACAGGACAGCAAGGGGAACCTGGCAAGAAGGAAGACATGTTTCGAGTTTAAAAAAAGAGAAAAGGTTGGGTGTGGTGACACATGCCTGTTATCCCAGTACTTGGGAGGCTGAGACAAGAGGATCACAAGTCGAGGCCAACCTCAGCTTTAGGGAGACCCTCAGCAACTTAGAGAGACCCTGTTTCAAAATAAAAAGTAAAGTAAGGCTGGGGTTATAACTCAGAGGTAGAATGCCCTGGGTTCAATCTCTAGTATAAAAAGAGAAGAAAAGAGAAAGAAAGAGGAAGGAAGGAAGGAAGGAAGGAAGGAAGGAAGGAAGGAGAAATGAAACATGCTTGACCTGGGAAGAAAGAAAAGAGCTTAGACGTTGCCAAAGCAATGGCTGAGACGGAGGCAGAGCGAGTGTGAACTCCCCAGGAGTCACCCTGGAGCCCGGTGGGCTAGGCTGGCTGGAGGTGGTGGCAGGGACTGGGAGGGCGACTTATCCCGGTGGGGTTGGAGCGCAGTCAGAAGGCTCCGCCCAGCTAGACAGTCCACCCTTTGTACTGGCATTTATCTAACTTGTCAATTTTATAGCCACGTTACCTTCTGAGTGTGCAGGAAAGCAGATATTGGCGCTGTTGAGAGGCCTGGCTGTGGTTTGCAGGGCATAATGACAGATGCAGAAAACAAAGAGGAGGGGAGAGGGGCCTTCGGAGACCACAAAAGAGCCTTTATAATTATGCCTCTGCCTGCCTCCGGAGCCTGCCTCTCCCTCCCTGCGGAGGTGCCCAGCCAGCCCCGGGTGCTGTCTTCCCGGATATGCGGATACGCAGCGCAGCTGCCGAGCACGCGTCTATTAACAGCCCTGCATGGACTTGAAGGGAGCTATTACATGCCACCCCTCTTCTCCAGGCTAAATAGCTGCAATCCCTTTAACCTTTCTTCATGGGCCTGATTTTCCATCCCTTTAATCATCCCTGTCACTTTCTGCTGCAGTCTCCACTCTCACCACATCCCGCCCCCAGGGGAGAGACTCAGCGCCAGCTAGAATAATGGGTTGCTCCTTCCCACTGCACCCCTCCTGGGCCTGCCTGCAGCCCTGGGTCCTGGGAAGCCCGGGTCTTGGCAGCCACCCCCTCACCCGAGACCGAGTGATTGCTGTTCGTGACCCACTTGGAGCTCCCCCCTGCTCTCTCTTGGACGGTCCCCATGACCGGAATGTCACTGAATCCCAGAGTCTCCTCTGAGCTGACTCTCACCATTTTCTTCTTCCCTTCCTTTGTAGGGATAGGCTCACCCCTATCCTACTCCACAACACCAGACTATATATGGACCATGAGAACAGCCCCCCAGCCAGCTTCCCTGACAAGACACTTAAAAGTCAGCTTCAGGAAAGTCTTTTTAATCAAAGGTCGTTGTTATCAAGTTCTTCCCCTGCTCAAGAGCCTTTTGTAACTCCCTGTTGCTTTTTGTCGCAGCAGATGTAAACAACTGGCCAGATTCCAGGTCCACAGTACCCTCGCCCACTTCTTCCTGCCTCTGTCCTGGGCCTCATTCAAAAAGGCCTTCCCAGCCAGGCGTGATGGTGCACGCCTGTAATCCCAGTACTTGGGAGGCTGAGACAGGAGGATCGCAAGTTTGAGGCTAGCCTCAGCAACTTAGCAAGACCCTCTGCAACTTAGACCCTGTTTCAAAAACAAAATACAATAAAATAGGGCTGGGGGTGTAGCTCCGAGGTCGAATGCCCCTGGGTAAATCCCCAGTAACACACACACACACACACACACACACACACACACACACACACACTCCCCTTCCCTAGTTCATCTTCCCTCTACTCTCTCTACCCCATGCCCATATCACAATATTTTAATGGATATAGTTTGGGGTGTGTGGATATGAGTTAGGGTTCTTTGACTACAAGCAACAGAAACTAACTCTGGCTGATTTAAGGAACAGAAAGGGATAGGTTGAAAATGAAAGGCACAGTCTGCAGAATTCAAAAACTGATCCACAGGACTTGGAAAGGAGAACAAGGTATCTCTGAAGATCTTTTTACAATACTGCCATCAGCTGATCAGCTCTAATAGCCTCCTATCCTAATTTGTCTCTGCTTAAGATTCAGTTTCAGCCAGGCATGGGGGTACACTCCTGTAATCCCAGTACTCAGGAGGCTGAGACAGGAGGATTGCAGGTTCGAGGCCATCTCAACAACTTAGTGAGACCCTCAGCAACTTATGGAGACCCTGTTTCAAAATGAAAAAATAAAAAAGAGCTGGTGGTGTGGCTTGGAGGTAGAATGCCCCTGGGTTAAATCCCAAGTCCCCCCCCCAAAAAAAAATATTGGTTTCATGACCTAGAATCTTTACAAACTCTTCGATCAGGGGCACAGCCCTGTGATTGGCCACCCTAGCAAAACCTTTTTGAGCTAGGGGAAGGTTGCCAGATTTAGAAATAAAAATGCAGGATGCCCAGCTAGATTTGACTTTCAGATAAATAATGAATGATTGTATCAATATAGCCCATGCAATATTTCCTGGATTTGTCTTTCCATTTTTTTCTTCCCTCTGCTCCACTCCGCATTCGGGGGTGGGGGAGGATCTTCCCTTGGACCTGAGTCTGCGTCCCCTCTGGCTGCCACAAAACACTGCTGGACCTCACACTGCAAGTGTCTTCAATCCCTCCTCAAGATGGCCGTGGCTGCCGCTCCTTTCCCTTTAATTCTAATAACCCAGCTTAGCTTGGCATACATTCGCTGACACAAATAAAAAGATGCGCAAGCCCTTTGGCAATCATTTATTATTTATTTCCTCTTGACCCCTATTGAAAAAAAACAACTTTCTTTGTGTGCTCTTGTTTTCCAAATCCTTACAAAAGAGCCCTAATAGTATTCAGCCTTTGTACAATGCTTTACAGCTTAATGTGTGTTTTCACACTCATTATTTTGTTCAGTAGCATAATTCCTCAATGAGTTCAGTGGTTAGTTGGCACAGGTAATATAGTCCCCATTTCACAGATGAGAAATTGAGGCTTTGAAAGGTAGATCATATACGCAAGTGTGGACCCAGGTCTTGGAGCGATGTGTTCTTTCTTCTACATCAGCACTTTTTCTAAAGGGCCCAGTAGCAAATATCCCAGGTGTTGTATGCCACACGTTCTCTGCTGCAACTCCTCAGCACCACGTGGTAGACAAAGGCAGCCACAGGTAGAACATACATGAATAGATGGGTGCTCCAATATGCTGTATCCATAGAAACAGGCCAATGGGCTATATCTGGCCCATGGGCTGAACTTGGCTAACTAACCCCTGCTTTGCACCACACAGTAACACTTTTCAATCTTTATAAGTCTATCAATGTTTAGCCTCCAATTGGGATGCCATAGTTTTACTTATATCAATTCTAAACCATCCTACTAATTTTCCCCCTCCTTTTTACTTCTGTGCATCAGTATTGTTGGAACAATAACTGGCTTGACCTCCTACCACCCGCTTGATTCTGCCCAGGCTGTGGCCATGTTTCCTTCATACATGTGAACATACCCGGCCAAGCCCATCCTTCCTCCCTGGATCCTTCTTACCTGACTGTGAGGCCAGTTCCAAGAGGTTTTGTGAGGAGGTACCTTTCTAGCCCAGGCATCTCCTGAGGCCCCCAGGCCTTCAGCAGGACAACGCATCCTTCCAGCTGCCCTCACTCTGGTCTTCATGAGCCTCCTCCCCTGGGCTTTCTCCAAGGCAACTTTGTCCCAGGGAAACTCACGCGGTAGAATGGCAGCCCTAGGAGCGGGTCTTCTTGTGGCCTATTTCAGCTGTGGTCAGGAAGACAGAGACTACGTTTAGCTCTTTCTTCAACCTGTAGAGTGGAAGCCAGACTCAAATGCTCTCCCTGGGAAGGGCAGGAGCTCCCCAAGAGCAAGCAAGCTGGTTTGGCTTTTATAATTGTCACTGGTTACAGATCCTGGGAGAGTGAAGGTTGGGATGTGTAAATCATATCCTCCTGGGCAGGGAAGCCAGTTGCTTAGAAGACTGGAAACTCGATCCTACATAATGGGAGCTAGTGAGATATGACTGATGCCTCTCAAAGGGGCCTCACAGGTGCATAAAAGCAAAAAAGACTAGAGATCAAGCCACCCAAATTCCTCATTGACAAATAAGGAAACCGAAGCCCAGAGACACCACTCTAGTTTACTATGATATCAAGGGGGAAGGATGCATATTGTCTTTGTAAATAGTATTCACAAAGACGATGATAAACTTAATCGATGAAATTGAATTTCTTTAATTTTTTTCAGGTACAGGAAATTGAACCCAGGGGTGCTCTGTTTTATTTTATTTTGAAATAGTATCTCTCTAACTTGCCTAGGCTAGCCACAAACTTGAGATCCTACTGCCTCAGTCTCCTGAGTAGATGGGATTATAGGTGTGTGTCACTGTGCTCATCTGAATAATATATTTTAAATAGAGAGCAGAGACTGTGCTCATCCCACCACAGCCCAAACACCATGCATGAGATCAACTCTTTCAGAAATATTTAACATGTGGTCTCCTCAAGATTTCCATGTGTCCCAAAAGTAAAGTTCCCTGGGAACACCACAAACCCCCGTGCCCCCACATTTCTCCAGTCTTTTTTGGGGGGGTACTGGGGATTTTTTCGGTACCAGGGATATTCTACCTCCAAGCTACACCCCCAGGCCTTTTTAGTTTTTATTTGAAACACGATATCACTAAGGTGTTAAGAGTCTCACTAAGTTCCTGAACCTGCAATCCCCCCCTATCTCAGTCTCCCAAGTAGTGGGATTACAGGTATACACCACCACACCCAACTTCTCCATAGTCTTTAAAAGAAGCAAGAGAAACAGCAAAAAAAAAAAAAAAAAAAAAAAAAAAAACCAGAGGGCACAAGATAACACTTGGGCTTTGGATGCCCTGGCTCTACCATTTAGAAATTGTGTGACTTTGGGAAAATAATTTAATTTCTCTAAGCCCTGGTTTTCTTATCTGTAAAATACTACAACAATAGTAATTACCTCATGGAGGACATGTAATAATTAAGCTACAGAGCATCTAACATAGGGCTGACTTAATAGTAGCTATTCAATAAATATTCACTACTTTTGCAATTGCTGATACTTCAGGCTCTTTTGTCTCAGATTCAAACTCTAAATTTTAGCTGATCATTCTTCATCCTTTTCTGATGTGAATCAGGAATAATTATTTAATGGGAGAAATGGACACTTAGATATTAGTTCTGGCCTGGACAGAGAGCTCTGCCTCCTTGTCCTGAACCTCAGGCAGCCCTGATTGGCTTCCAGGCTGAGAGACAAGGCAGCTTTTCTGAGCATGGTGTTTTCTGAGGGGGTGGCTTCAAGGGAGGACCCTGACCCTTTACAAGAGGACACAGGCAATGGCGGGTCAGAGGTGTGGGCAATTAGGGGAACAGACCAGGAAATGTTAAAAAAATGGTTAATGCACAGTTTGCTTTGTAGACAATCTTTCTGGCATTATGATTTTTCAAATTGTGTCCTCCTTTGAAAGTCTTACAGGTTGAGGGTGAAAAAAATCAGAGAATTTCTACAACAAAAAGACAAAAGACCCAAATAAATTCATCATTCAAACCCTCCTTAATAGACCCGACTACAGCATTTGCAACATCTCCGCCATTAAAGAAAAAAAAAAAAAAAGACAGGCAGACCACCTAGAACTTTATTTTCATGGTAATAGAAAAAAAAATGATAGACAAAACAACTCCTTTTCCTTTGCCCTGGGCTACTTAGCAGCAGCAGAAAACATTTGATGAAAAGTCCAGAGGGGCTTGATGCTGAATTTGGAAAGAATGAACTCCTGCAACAGTCAGTGGCTAAAGGAGCAATAGCGTAGCCCTTCACGGGAGTCTGGTCATTCTTTCCATTAGTGCCAAGTATCTTGTTTCTATTCTTCTTGATGTAAGGTCACTTGCTCTGTAAAAGGCCTGCTTTGTTAAGCGCTGTGCAGTGACGTTGGTTTCGGGAGAAAGAGGACTGGGTAGCTGGGAAGTATCATGTTGTGCTGAAACATTAGAACGCTTGTTATGAAGAAACCTTTGTTTTTGCTCCGACTCTGATGCGCTTCTCTGGCCTGCATCTTCCAGTTCGGTGCATCAGCTCCAGTATAATCCACGCTGCTGATGGTGATACCTCTACTTGAGCACGGCCATTGCCAAGAAGGAACTCAAAGAGGCCACACCCACTCGGCCAGGTGTGGTGACCCGTCCAAAGGAGACCAGAGTGAGTACTCATGTCTAGTGAGTATCCCACTACTCAGGGTCCATCTTCCAGACAATAGAAAAAATAGATACTAAAAAAGTTAACTATCTTGCTCAGGGATATGTGACCAGGGATAACTTTGCCCCGCAGAGGACATTTGGCAATGTCTGGAGACATTTTTGGTTGTTGTAACTCAGGGCAGGGGTACTTTTGTATCCATCTATTGGATGGAGGCCAGGGATGCTGCTAAATGTCCTTCAATGCACAGGACAGTCCCCACACAAAGATTTATCCAACCCAGAGGTCAACAGTGCCAAGGCTAGGAAACCCTGAGACAGAGAGAGACAGAGAGCCTGCAGAGCCTGGGCGGGGGCTCATGCCTGCAATCCCAGTCTTGGGAGGCTGAGACAGGAAGATAGGGGGTTCAAGGCCAGCATGAAGTAACTTAGTGAGACCCTCATCAACTTAGTGAAACCCTGTTTCAAAATTAAAAAGGGCTGGGGTTTTACCTCAGATGTAAAAGGTCCCTGGGTTCAATCCTTAGTATCAAAAAAAAAAAAAAAAGAGCCTGTGAGGCAGGCCTGTCCACCCCAGCCTTACCATCTAACTCATTTGCCCTCCCTCCTAGAACTCCAAGGGCACACGCACCTTCCAGTTCTTTCTGATTGCTCCCTCAGCATTCAGATCCTTCTGCCTACCAGGCTTTCCCTCCCATTTCCTCTAGGTGAGGCCTTCTGGCCCTGGCTCTTGGCGCAGTACATACTTTCTGGAGAAGCCTTCGCATGAAAACCAAGTCAAACCCCCACTTGTGTTCTCTCCCCGTTTGGTCTTCCCCCCACCCCAAGGGTCTTGAAAGCACCCTCCTGGCTTTTCTGAACTTGCCGAGCTCCCTCTTAGCTCTTGAGTCTGTGGGCCAAAAGTGCTACCTCGGGAGCCAGATGGCCAGTGTTTGAATTCCAACCCTGGTGTACTCCAGGTGTGTGCCCCTGGGCAGGTACTGAGCTTCTCCGAGTCCTTGCTTCCTTACCTCCAGCACGAAGGTAATAATGGCACCTAACTCATGGGGCTATAGTGAGGATCATCAAATGAAACAGGCTTAGAAAGTGCTTCCAATAGTGTCAGGTGGTGCACACCTGTGACCCCAGTATTTGGGAGGCTAAGACAAGAGGTCACAGGTTCAAGACCAGCCTCAGCACTTAGCGAGACCCTATTCGCCCCCCCCAAAAAAGAAATAAATAGGGCTGGGGGTGGGGGTATAGCTCAAAGGTAGAATGCCACTGGGTTCAATCCCCAGTACCAAAAAAAAAAAAAACCTTGCTATTATTATTACTTCGAAAATTAACAACTGCCATTCTGGGACCTGTAGAGACAGGGAAAAAAGACATGCAGCGTAGTCCCAGCAGCATCCCCCACAGCATGGTTTTTTTCCACCAGAGGAATCCAAGCAGAGATCATTTGAGGCTGGGGAGTCCAAGTCAAACACTTCCTATCCACAGAGAGAGAAATCAAGACTCAGAGAGGTTACAGGGATTTGGAGAGGGTCACGTGGCAGGTTTTTCTCTCCCTGATATCTCCCTCTCCCTCCCCTTTGGAGGTGATAACTGGTGTGGCTCCTGAGCTACACTACACAAATGATCTCTTAGCAACTATCTCCGTTAGACTACAGGTCCCTGCTCCCAGCTTTCTACAAAAGACCTGGAGTTATAAAATCCAAGCTTATCGCAAAAAAACACACCAAACAGAACATGGCAAGATTTCTCATCAGAGAGTTAAGTGCTTGCACAACAGCCTGAAGAAAAAAGAAAAAAAAATCTAAGCCCAGAAAAAAATGTGGATCAAATGCAAATAATAACCTAAATAATCAAGAAACTCCCGGGGCAGGCTCCTGAAGCTTTTTGCCCTTCGGTCACTGGTCCTGATAAAGGACTGTGGAATGTCCCTGCAGGGCTGCACAGGCAGGGCCACATCTCATGTGCCTGAACTCCCCCAGTCCTACTTACCCTTTGACACCCTCCCAGCTTCTCTTGACAGTTTTTTCTTTTGCCCCCCCCCCACACACAGGTTTTTGTAAGCTCACTCTTTGCCAATACGATGTTTTAGCTCAAGAGTTCCTGGAACCTCGGATTTCTGGAGGGAAGTGAGGTGTCCAGACCATGAAGTGACAAAAGCCTCTGACCCTGAGTGTGGCCATAGCTGAGAACACAGCTCTGGCTGGAGTCCTGAAGGGAAGTACAATGAGGACGAGATGCCTCCTGTGAGCCGGGCTTGGTAGGCTGAGACAGGAGGATCCGGGTTCGCGGCCAGCTTCGGCTATTTAGTGAGGTCCTCCGCAACTTAGTGAGACCTTGTTTCAAAATAAAGAATAAAAAATGGGACTGGGGGTGTAGCTCAGAGGTAGAATGCCCCTAGGTAGGGAAGACTTAGGAAGGAACCTAAGACCTGTTTTCAACAATGTGAAGGGCCATTTGGTTTTCAGGTCCTAGCAAAAAGGCAGCTGAGCTAATGTGAACTTCTACTCCCTCTAGGAACCCATAAAAACACTGGCAATATGTAGCAAAAAAATATTTTTATAGATACAGTTGAGCTCATAAAAATAAAGTAAAACCTCTACATGCAAGTAATAAAACGAAGGAACTTCTAGTCAGAGTAGAAAACTTCAGCTGATGCCCAGAAGATATTTACACAAAAATAACTCTTAATGTTTAGAGACTGGAATGTCAGTGTCCACGTAAGAGCTGAAGATGGAGCTTCGGGGTCCAGAGTCAGAGAATCTGGAAGCACTGAGTGGAGACCCTAGCACCTTGGATTTAAGCTTCGCTCATGGGCCCAGGGGACGCCCCACTGACACTCATCTCTGTCCAGAGATGCAGATACTAAAACAAAATCACCCCTGAGAAACAAAACCTCAAATCAGCACCAAACACAAACATGTTCTATAAGTTTCCACCGCAAATTTGTTCACAAGTATGTTCTACAAATATACCTGGTATATTGATCAGGGAGGGTACTACAGAGAGATAGAGCCAAGAATATGTATGTGGGAAGAGAGAAAGTGGCTTTTAAAATCAGCTCATGCCGGGCCTGGTGGCGCACGCTTGTAATCCCAGTATTTGAGAAGCGGAGACCAGAGGATCCAGTTTCACGGCCAGCCTCAGCTACTTAGTGAGGCCCTCCGCAACTTCATGAGACCAGGTTTCAAAATAAAAGATAAAAAATAGGGCCAGGGGTGTAGCTCGGACGTAGAACGCCATGGGTTCAATCCCCGGTACCTCAAAAAAAAAAAAAAAAA
>PVJS01013325.1:13641-42354 GCA_004027185.1 Glis glis | reverse complement strand
GGGGCGTAGCGCGGAGGTAGAACACCCCTGGGTTCAATCCCCGGTACCGCAAAAAAAAAAAAAAATAGGCTTATGCCGGGTGTGGTGGCACATGTTTGTAATCCCAGTACTTGGGAGGCTGAGACAGGAGGATCACAGGTTCGCGGTCAGCCTCAGCAACTTGTGAGGCCCTCTGCGACTTAGTGAGACCCAATTTCAAAATAAAGAATAAAAAATCGGGCTAGGGGTGGAGCTCGGAGGTAGAATGCCCCTGAGTTCAATCCCCAGTACAACCAAAAAAAAAAAAAAAGGCTGACACAGAACTAGTAACAAAGGCCCCCAGAAGTGCCAAAGGGGGAATAGTAACGTTCATAGCTGTAGCTGCAGCAGCAGCAGCCACCACGGTGTACTAAACACTTATGTGTAGACACCGTTCAGTACTTGTCTTAGTCCATTTCCATTGCTATAAGACATCCAAGGCTGTATAACTTATGAAGAAAAGAGGTTTGTTTAGCTCATAGTTTTAGAGGATGAACGTCTAAACAGCAAGATGCTGCTGGTTCTGGTGAAGGCTTCATGACAGATGGCATCACAGTGGGAGTGTGTTAGAGAGAGCGATCACATGGAGAGAAAGCAGCCAGAGAGTGATTCAGGTGTCAGGCTCGTTCTTTTTTTTGTGTGTGTCCTATTTTTCTTTTTCTTTTTGTGGTGCTAGGGATTGAACCTGGAGCCTTGCACATGCTAGGCAAGTGCTCTACCATTTAGCTACATCCCCAGCCCAGGGTTACTCTTCTGTAACAACTAGCTCTGAAGAGGACTACCTCAGAGTCCCTTAAGCACTACCTTAAATTCCTTCTGAGGGCAGCATCCCAATGACCTATCAACTTCCAGTAGGCCCCACCTCTTAAAGGTCCCACTCCCTCTTAACATGCCATACTGGGGACCAAGCCTCCAACACATGAACCCGAGGGACACACACAAACCATATCCAAACCACTTCAGTGCTGTATGCATCCTCTCCTGTGATCCTCACACACCCTTCAGTGAAGTCTTCAAGCCTAAACCCATTACAGTGCTTACTGCTCTCGATGGACAGCATCTTGCCTTTCCTCAAGTCTGTTAGAGCTTTCATCACGTAACTCTCAATCCCCTGACAGAGGAAGAGCAAGGAGACAGTGCCTAACAGGGCACATCAGGGTGAGCAAGGCTGAGGGGTTGTCGTAACACACAAAGACATTCGAGAGGGAAGAAGCTTTCCCCGTTGGTTAGTGGAAACACAAACCAGAGAGCCAGAAAGAGCCACGAGGTGGGAGAAAAGGCACCAGTGAGGAGTGCCCCAGGAGAGGAGCAGCAGCACAGCGGGGCTGAAAGATGACACAGGTGGGGACAGTTCCATCACATCAGTGCCCACACCTGGGAATAAGGCTACTCTATTCCCAGTGTCCCTTGGAATAGAAAGGTCTTATTGATGATAACAAACGAGAAATTGAAGAGTAGAAAGTATCACCATCATAAAATAGCACCACCTTTCATTCTTTCAGCTCTTACCCTATGCTCAATGTTGTGTTGATAATTTCAAATTTTTAAAAAATCACCATGAAGGAGATAGGTGCTTTATTATCCCTGTTTTACAGATGCTAACTGAGTTTTAGAGGGTAACAACCTAAAAAGTAGGGCTAGTTATGCTGCTTAAAAATCATTCGGACTTATTGTTATTTCAGTCAAGTAACAGAGAATGCGACCACCTCTTTCTACTGCTGATGACAATATTGGCTGTAAACAACAGGGACTCCCAGCTCTGATTCGCTTACACCAGGAGTGCTCAGTCAGCCGCAGGCGAGGTGTGGGGAAATGTGGAGCCCCAAACACTCCCCACCACTCCAGACAGCAGAGCTGACAGCTCCCCTCCACATCTCTCACCAGCTTCTTAGTAAGAAGCTCCCCAAAATTCCCTGGGTCCAGTTTTCCTGCTGACTCTCTGGTGAAGACCTTAATGAGTCAGCAGATGCTCCAAACGATGGGGAAAGGAGGAGTTAGAGGGCTCTGCTATAATTATGTACAGGATAATCAGATCCAGCAAGGAAAGACTTCTTAATAATTGAAATATAAATTCTAACCTCAACTACCAATTCTATCATGTGAAATATAAAAACCACACAGCAAGAAAAAGCTCATAGTCCAAGCAACCTATATTTTTCTTAAAGTGACAGTTATAAAAGGAAAATGTATTTTAAAAATAGACAGTGATTTTGTTCGACAAACCAAAAATAAAAGAGTTTTACACCAATAGAAAACCAGACCAATCTGTCTTACCTGATGAACACCAGTTTGACCTTGGACGGGGCAGTCTTAATAATGGCAGATGCATTTTGGTGACTTCTTCCATACAGGACCTGATTATTTATCTGTTTGGGGGAAAAGATGAACTTGTAAAAATATAGTCTGTATACTTTATGTAAAATATAAGTATATATTTATAGATGTATATGAGTATATATGTATATACTTGGAATTGAATGGGAAAGTTGCATTGGGCTCAAACCCCAGGGCTTTGCACATGCTGGGCAAGTGCTCTACCACTGAGCTACACCCCAAACCCAAATCTATTTATTTATAAGCGCATATATATAGGATTCATTAACATGAAAAATCTTAATATTCTTTTAATAGAGATTCAAACACAAATTCTAAGCAACCATTAAAGATCTCATAAATTTAGTTCGACTACAGTTAAAAAGAACATACAATCCTTGACCCTTTTGCTAACTTTAAGAGAACAGTAGCTGTGTTCCATGCAAAGGCTTTATGATAGAGATTTCATTTCTCACAGCTTTTCCTAGAAAATGTAGAAAACAGAACAAACTATAATATTCACCAGAGCTCTAGAGGGCCCATTAAACATGATTCTGTAAAAGTGTCAAGGCTAGGCTAATTTATGCCTAGCATAAATTTTGTTATTCCTGAGGACATAAATATATTTTCCTGTTTTAAGTAAAATTTTGTATTAATTGTACAGAAATATTTTATGGTAGACAATTAATGAACCATCTGCTCAAGTCCAAGATGGCAGATTCTTAACTTGACTGCAGTTACCTAAATATGGCCAAAAAACATTAGTCGTAAAGTTTTTCATCCCAGACTCTCCCACTGATAAACTGTGCTAATAGTTATAATCATTCTCATATTTTATTTCATCCAATTAATAATAGCTTGTACAGTTTGGCTTTCTTTCCCCCACCTCTTTAAGAAGTAACCACTGATCTATATTATTATATCTTTCAACTGTGGCCTTGGCCATTTCTACTATTTAAGAGATAGTACAGTGTACTCCATGAGGAATAGTAAAAAGGGGTTGAAGCTTTTTGTAATGAGCACCTAATTTGTCTGCCCTTGATGTCTCAGAAATTTTGCATTTGAAGACATACCTGAAATACCTTTGAAGACACTCCTGGAAAAATATCTTTTTTGTCATACAGTTATAATGAGAAAGCACATGGAAGTGAACACTTCAAAGGATAGAATGAAAATGGGATATTTTTAATCTTCAGAGAAGCTGGTCCTTCACCTTGCCTAAAGAGGTCAAGCAAGGCCTCACACCCAAGGCTGCTGCGCTGATGACCTCGCGTAAGTTACCTCTTCTCTGCTCTCCTTCTAGCAGCTTTCCTTCTTCACCAAGATCACGGGCCTCACCAAAATCTTATTTCCACACTGTCATATCTCTGTGACTCAGTTTCCACTTCTCTAAAAGGAATTTAAACACCTACTTCACAGAGCTGTTGTGAGAATTATGAGGGGCAATGCCTTTACCATTTATGCTGCTCTTGAAACCCAAAAGATTTATTTTTGTGTGTTCAGACCACTCATCTTGTCTGTTTTCAGCCATAACATCATGCATTTTAAAATGCCCACCCTTCAGATCATATCTTTTCTCTTAACATTTTCAATTTTCATGGTTTCCTTCCTTCCATCCATCCATCTCTTTTAGGGGGGCGCTGGAGCTTGAAATTCAGATCATTGCACATGCTAAGCATGTACTCTATACCACGAGCTACACACCTAGCATATATATATCTTATTACCTAATTTAGTTATAAGGCAAATGGTTAGAGACATTATGTAGTCATTAAGAGTAATGTGAAAAAGCATACTTAACAACATAGGAAATGTCTAAAATGTATCACGCAGCAAAACCAGGTTACAAAATAGTATGCCTGGCATGATCATGATTTTTGCTAACCATATTTTCCAACCTTTTTAATATACAACAAACTACACACAAGGACCTTTAAATCATATTTGAAAATGAGATGAGATGATGTGTGGAATGAATCGGATTCCAAGTCTGCATTCAGGTAATTGTTTGCAAAGTGTTTTCCCCACTGTCCCTGGCTTCTGCACCCAGAGAGCCTTTTCTAAACCAGAACCTATTTAAGCCTCCTGCCTTTGAATTCCGTGACACCAGGCATAAGAAAATCTCTCTTACTGTGTTTACATGCTAGGAAAGCACGGCAAGGCATTAGTGCAGGTACTAAACTGAGCTAAGCTCCCCGAGGGCAGGAACTGGCACCCTCCTCTTGGTATTTCCCAGCTGCGCCTGCACAGCTTGTCCCCAGCGGTGCTCAGTGAGGCTATCTGAACTGCAAGCCCTGCATGCAAGTGGCATTTAATCAAATGCAAGTATGCTTTCTCCGACATGGGCTCTGGCCTTCAAAGTGATTGAGGTTAAAAAAACTGGTTTTGATCAGCAAAATGCTTGAGCATATAGAAAAGTCAAACTGTCTCAGGTTTATGGATAGGCCTGCTTTTTCACTATGAACCTCCCTTTTGACAGAACAGAATATATATTATATATTCCCTCTTAGAATTATAGTACTATAATTCTAAGAGGGAATCATGATATCCCAGATGAAGAAAGCAGGTCATTAATTTTAATTTACCCGGGAGTAAGCCCACAGTCGTGCCTTTCACGGTGCTGATGCTAAACGCTCGCAGGCTCTGGCAGGAGGAAGGCAGCTCAGTTTGCTTGTTGCTGCCATTTCTTCCAGTGCCAACAACTCTGGTGTTTACTGCGAAGGCAGCTGCTCCCTGCCAATGCTCAGAGGCCTCTGGAGAGATTCTGCTATGCAGTGGAAAACTGGGAACAGAACAAGAAACTCAAGATCAAGGGAAACCTCTTCTTACCGATTAAATCTAAATGGAAAATGCAGACCTCTGGATAAAAACACCCCAGTTCTGGCCTTAAAAATGACACATTAGCAGCCTCCAAGTTTCAGGAGGGGTAACTTTTCGTTGTGCTTTTGTAGTCTTATTTAATGTAAAAAATTTTCACCATTGAAATGAAGGGTATACAGCTTCCAGCTATGGAAGCAGTTTTTATATTTCTTCCTTCCTAAACGAAACACGCTCTAGAGAAAATTTGGTAATTAGAAAGAATATCATACATTTTGTGCCCAATTAACTTTAGACTGCTACTTATTCTATTACTAGGCAGTATTCTTTAAACTAACAGATCTAGGGGCGGGGGTCTTCCAAGTACAGCATAGGCAAGAAAGAAATCATTCTACATTTTCCTGGAGGCCTTGCGGGTAAATGATAACCAAGGATGGCTGCCATCTCCTGAGGACTTGCTCTGTACACAACAGTGTGCTAAACTCTCCACCCACAGCATCTCATTTAAATCTCAGGACCATCACTAGAGTGTGAAACTGGAACTCAGAGAAGCTGAGTAATTTGCCAGTGTAATTTAGTTACTAGTTAAAAAATCTGCAATCCTAGGACACATTCAGAGGTCATGTGTCTGTATGGTGCACATAAAAAATATCAGATAATTTCTAGAGGTCATCTTCATAAATACTTCTATTAAGTAAACTGAGAAATAACAGAAGGTGCCAGGCACCCATCACCATAGGTCCTGGACTTCTGAGATGAAGAGGTCAGAATCAACCATTTCATCACAATGCATATAGGAAATGCCCAATAGCTGATGGGTGGGCTTTATATTATTTTTGGTTGTTTTTGGTTTTGGTACTGGGGATTGAACCCAGGAGCTTTTTACCTCTGAGCTACATCCTGAGCCCTTTAATTTTTTTTTTTTAATTTTTGAAACAGGGTCTTGCCAAGTTGCTGAGGGAAGTTGCTGAAGATCCTCTTGTCTCAACCTCCCAAGTCCTGGAATTACAGGCATAGGCCACCATGCATGGCCTGGTACAAATTTGGTAAAGTCCCAAATGCAATATGGAGTATCACAGACTGAACATTTCTCTTTATGCAAACAGACTGCATCCTTGTGACACTTTTTTCGCTCTACAAATATATACAGATTCACTGTCCTCATAGCACCATCCTGTTGAATCAAATACTGCTTCTGTCCTTTCATAATATGCATGACCAGATTACCTACACATTGGAAAAATAGTATTTTCCATTTATTTCCAGTAAACAGAAAAGTAAAGAAACTAAGTGGCTTTCCAAAAGTTTCTCCTTTCAAAGCTGACTCAATGAAGTAAGAGAAGAATAAAAAATATTTAGACATGTCCTTATCTTTGATATCCTCCAATGGAGTCTGAACCTGAAGGAATGGAAATAGTGTCCTTGCAAGAAAGGACATGAGAGATAATCCCTTTCTCCCCATGTGACAATACAGCCAGAAGGACACTGCACACCAGGGAGGGGCCTCAGCAGGAAATGACCACCCAGCATCTTGATCGTGGGCTTCAGCCTTCAGAACTGTGTGTGAGAAGAGTCTGTGACTGAAGCTGCCCAGTGTATGGCACTTGTTACAGCAGCCCGAGCTAACACAGTCCTTTGAACTCATTTCTGTTCTTGCAATTGAAAAGCCTCCACCGATGCACTATCTGTGGCCTCTTCCAATTCCAAATACTAATGTGCACATCCAAGTGAGATGCCTCTTGCAATCGCAGTCTTACACTCTCTTAGACATTCAGAAATTTGCCTTGGCATTCAAAGGAGAAAGAAAAAGAAAAAAGGCTTTCTGTCCAAAGGAGCTTTCTTTCTGCTTTTGACTTCCTCTTCTGATTCTTGACAAAGAGGGCCTTCTGCAATCCTCCAGATAGTTAGCAGCTTCTACCTCAGCGCCACAATCCCTGGCCCCAGAAAGTAATCTTCTATCTTATGAGTAAGTTGGTTCATTTTTTCCAGGTTCTGAATTTCCAGTTCAGTGAAATGTCACTCAGGGGCCAATCCTAGCAGCTCGGGATTCTGAGGCCAACAGTATCGACCTGTTGGGGACTGAATCCAGGGCCTCACACATGCTAAACACATGCTCTATCACTGAGCTACACCACCAGTCCCACCTGTATTTGCAAGGTTTGTAAGTCATATAATGGGTTTTCATTGTGTTTAACATTCCCCTTCCTGGTTTGGTTTCTGCTACTATAGTGAGGAAAAAAAAAGCAAAAATAAGGCAAATCCCCTACGTACTACACATGATATATTGAAAATAATATTTCATAGTTTGTAGCAGAAGTAGAATTAGGGTTAATCCAGTAAAGATTCAGTAAAAGGAAATGGGTGTAAATCCTTTGCTAAGACTACATAAATTTTCACTTTACAGGTCTTTAATGAGATTTGTTTTAATGAAATTAATATTCAAAAATATCACTAAGAGAGTTTTTCAACTCCTCTTAATTTTCTATAATTCAACTGAACATGAGTATAAATTTATGCTAAAAAGCAACTCAATTAAATCTATTCAAAAGACGTACCAAATTGGAAGTAAAAGTTAATTAACTTAAGCTAGGATTGAAAAAATTAATTAAACAAAATTAAAATTTAGTTTTAAGTAACAGATTCGCCTGAGGTTTGAACATCATGTCATAATTTATTATACTCAACAAAACCCCTGTCCATTCTTCTTTTTTAAAGCAAAGACTTTATGATGAACAGTGGTAAATTATTAGTAAAAGCTGAGTTGAAATTCACATTACTTGAATTGGTGACAATAAAATCAGAGAGTCCTCCCTGTTTTACTTTCAAATATATTCTTTTTTTTTTTTTTTTTTTTGCAGTACCGGGGATTGAACGCAGGGGCGTTCTACCTCCGCGCTACGCCCCCAGCCCTATTTTTTTTATACTTTATTTTGAAACTGGGTCTCACGAAGTTGTGGAGGGCCTCACTAAGTAGAGAGAGAGACAGGGAGAGAGAGAGAGAGAGAGAGAGAGAGAGAGAGAGAGAGAGAGACGAAGAGAGAAAGAGAGAGAGAGAGAGAGAGAGAGAGAGAGAGAACGCATGCGTGCGTGCGTGAGCTGAGGCTGGCCGCGAACCCAGATCCTCTGGTCTCCGCTTCCCAAAGTACTGGGATTACAAGCGTGCACCACCACGCCCAGCAAAGTTTTGGGTTTAAAGAGTGCTCTGTGAGTGTCTGTCAACAGTGATGGCATCTCTCACTGGATCCATGGTGAACGTCAGTTTGTTTTTCTGTATCAATTTCTTATAACTATCAAGATTCCATTTAAATTTCAACCTGTAAGGCATACACACTATACCCATGCACATGTATGCAGTAAATATATTCCAATAAAAGTATAATAGCCGGGTGCAGTGGTGCACACCTGTGATCCCAGCTTCTTGGAAGGCTGAGGCAGGAGGACTGCAAGTGTGAGGCCAGCCTAAGCAATTTAGCGAGACCCTGTCTCAAAATAAAATTTAAAAAGAGCTGGGGATGTAGCTCAGTGGTAGAGCGCCCCTGGGTTCAATCCCCAGTAAAACACACACACACACACACACACACACACACACACACACTAATAGGCATGTTGTATATGCATCCATATTCATCCTTTTATTCACTCAACTCAACAGTCACTGCACATGTGGGAGAATACAGGAATTTCCTTTACCACCACTCCATCCTTAACATGTATTGAACACTAAATATGGTCTAAATATCAGATTCTCTGAATGCTACTTAGTGGGAATTGCTTTTCAGTCAGATATGGTCCCTGCCCTGAAGCATCTGGTATTCTAATAAGTGACACAAATCTTCTAACAAAAGATTGCAGAGCCATATGGTGGACATGAGTACAAAGTAGGAAGCAGTCATGTCTTCCTGGGGGAGTGTGGGTTGGTCTCAGGAGCAGCACACAGAGGCTCAGCAGGCATGGAGGGGAGCGGGGCAGACAGGGCGCTGGCCTGGGGGAGAGCTTGTGAGAAGATATGCAGGGGTGAACTACAGCTACTTCAGTGTGGCTTCTGGGGGAGGGAGAGAAGCAGACTAACAGATAATAGAAGACTCACATGCTTCTGGAATATTTTTCCTTCCCCCAAACCTTGGGCACCAGCCCCCGTGAAGAAGATGCTCACTTTCCAAACCAGGGCTTCGGTTTTGCAGATGGGAGAACTGAAGGGAGGAGAGGGGTATTGAAGCTAGGGATGGGACGTGGAAAGTGAGAACTCACGGGGAAACACAATTCCACCATAATGAACAAAGATTTCCGGAAAAATATTACATTTCTTTTTTACTCAAAAAAGACAAAAATACATCAAGCAGCAACTTCTTAGTACCTTGGGCAAAGGAGCAGGTTTTAAGACTAAGTATAATGCACACAGTGTTGAAATGAGTCTTCTGAAACTTCAATTTCATATGCAGTACAATGTTCTCAAAGGATCACACTCATTTAAAAGGTTTTAGCATGAAAGATTTATTTTCTCTCAAACAAAACTAATTAAATCAACATACTTTCTAAAGGCAGTCTAATAGTAATATGTAGTTCACATCTTTCTAAATTTGGTGTATTAGGAAAATAGTAACATATTCTCTCCCCCACCTTTGGTACTGGTGATCAAACCAGGGGCATTCGACCTCTGAGCTACACCTCCAGCCCTTTTTACTTTTATTTTGAAACAGAGTCTCTCAAAGTTGCTGAGGATAGCCTCGAACCTGTGATCCTCCTGTCTCAGCCTTCCAAGTTCTGGGATTACAGGCCTATGCCACTGAGCCTGGCTTAAAATAATTCTTTTGAATCATAAACTCTGACATATATTGAAAAATACTTCAAGAAAGTGAATAGAGAATAGGTTTATGTGTTGCTCTGATTTTTAGTGTTCCTGTGGAAGTTTCCCACTTGCTATAGGTTGATTAGTTCACTAGAAAAAATGATAATTTCCTATTACGTTGGGGCTGGTGGTATAGCTCAGTGGTAGAATATGTGTTAGCATGCCTCAGGCCTAGCACTACAGGAAGGAGGAAGGGAAGGAGAGGGGAGGGGAGGGGGAGAGGGAAGGGTGAGGGGGAGAGGGCAAGGGGGAGGGGAAGGGGAATGATAATTACCTGTTACCTGCATAGCATAGGAAGGAATAAATGAATAAAGGCAGAGTATAATACCTTTTTTTAATTTTGTGGCACTGGGGATTGAACCCAGAGGCATTCTACCTCTGAGCTACACCTCCAGCCCTATTTTAATTTTATTTTGAAACAGGGTCTCACTAGGTTGATGAGAGTCTCACTACTTGCTGAGGCTGTCCTCGAACCTGTGATCCTCCTATCCCAGTCTCCCAAGTACTGGGATTACAAGCGTGCACCACCATGCCCGGCTCATAATCCAACTCTTAACAGCTTGTTAATATTGCAGAGGAATAATGTTTTCTGAGGAGACTGAGGCATTACAACCTAACTCTGAATGGTCGTGTTAGCCAGAATAAGACTTAGGTGACCAGTGACCTGGAATTCCTTCTGACAAGAACATCAGTACACGCTACTGGTCAAGACTTGCCCCAAACTAGGAATACCTAGCTTAATACTTGCTTTCTTCATACAAAACAGTTGATCTGATTAGAATTTTACCCTAATTCTGTTGCTAATGATTTTCCCCCTTGCTTTCAAAACATTTTACTTGTGCCTTTTATAGACATAATCAAAACCTCAACAATCATCAAAGGACTCTACCCTAACTCTCCTCCTTCCAACTTGTGTCTGTCTGTCTGTCATCTCATTAGTGAATCAGTCCTGCAGAGGCAGGATTCTATCACATGCACTTAGTGGCTTTTGAAGCCTATCTCATACAGAGTCCAGGGCTGCAGTACTGCTCAGCATGACAGATGAGGTGTGTGCTCCTCTACTTCTGGAGGGGAGAAAAAAGACCCGCAAACTCAGCGACTTGTAAAAGGGTTTAAGGTAAGGTAGTGACAGAGCCAGACTCCAAACACAAGCCTCTCATAGGTATGGGGGCCTCTGGACTGTGTAACAAGAATGCTCGCCTTGGTGTCCTACGACTCCTGCTACTTCTCTTAATAAGCACCCTAGTCACCCAGGACTGTCCTAGCGCATCATGGAAGACATGGAGGAGAGCTGAAGACACCGGAGCAGAGAGAGGCGCTGCTGTGACTTGGTCCTTCCAAATGGCGAGTTTCTTCCCTAGCACACCTCGCCCCTGTTTTTCACAGTTTCCCTCAGTAATTTCAGTTTTTCCAATCACCTTCATTTTTACTTTCTGTTGGCATGGCACTTTTTTTTTCCAGGATTTTAAGATAATTTGGCTCACTGAAGAGATCCCACATAATGCTTTTGTGAGAGCAATAATGAAGACTGCAGTAAAAAAAATTAAATGTCATTCCTTCAAGAGAATAGGAAGAATATAGGTTTTGGGGCTAAATATTTCAATGACATAAAGAAAATGAAGTATAACTAAATAATTCAAAACTCTTCCCCTAACAAGCCAGAGTCAGAAACAAAAATGGTACAAATAGAGCTCCAAGATTTCATAGCAGGAAACACAGAAGAGAACGAGGCCACCGACCAGAAGTAGGTTTTACATAATAGTTTCTGCAGCCTGAAAATAAAGCCCGAACTCTTTGATGGAAATGGAAGGGAATTTAATGATGCAGCTCAGAGAAGCTCTCACACTATGCAAGGACAAGTTAAAAATGATTATTTTTCTTCTTTTGATTTTAAGAGATGGGTATAATTTCGTTAACTGCATTTTTTTTTTTTTTTGGTGGTACTGGGCATTGGACCCAGGGATGCTCTACTACTGAGCTACATCCCCAGCCCTTTTTATTTTTTATTTTGAGACAGGGCCTCACTAAGTTGCCCAAGCTGCCCTCATACTTATCATCCTCTTGCCTCAGCCTCCCAAGTTGCTGGATTACAGGTATATGCCATGATGCCAGGTTTGCTGGGGATTGAACCCAGGGGCATTCTACCTCTGAGCTACACCCCCAGCCCTATTTTTTATTCTTTATTTTGAAACAGGGTCTCACTAAGTTGTGGAGGGCCTCACTAAGTAGCTGAGGCTGGCCACGAACCCGGATCCTCCGGTTTCAGCCTCCCAAGTACTGGGATTACAAGCGTGCGCCACCACGCCCGGCTGCGTTCTTCTTTTAATGAATTAATTAGTTTTACTTTTATTGGTGCAGTATAGTCTCACAGCATAATCTTTTAATGAATTTAGAGTGAGGTTGCAACAGGAGGTTCAAGAGTTAGAGCCTAGACTGGGCAATGTCACAAGACCTTGTCTCCAAAATAAGTAAAAAAATAAAAAAATTAAGATGAAAAAATAAATGGAATTGCACTGTGAGAAACTATCTCAAATATTTTAAACTAGTACTGAGCTGAGCGTGGTGGCGCACGCTTGTAATCCCAGTACTTTGGGAGGCGGAGACCGGAGGATCCGGGTTCGCAGCCAGCCTCAGCACTCTCTCTCTCTCTTTCCCTCTCTCTCCTTAATGAGGCCCTCCGCAACTTCGTGAGACCCGGTTTCAAAGTAAAGTATAAAAAATAGGGCCGGGGGTGTAGCGCGGAGGTAGAACGCCCCTGCGTTCAATCCCCGGTACCGCAAAAAAAAAAAAAAAAAAACCAGTACTGGATTAATTGCATTAATCTATACCCACCCAAACTACAAAATGATAAAATATTCACTTCTAGAATAATTAATAATCCAGAGCGAAGTTACTTAAGAACCTAAACTTTAGAGTCAGAAAACCCAGTATTTTTCTGTTGATTCTGCTTCTTCCTGTCCCAGTTTCCTTACTTGTAAGAGGGGGATTAAAATAGCACCTGCTCCCTAGGATTGTACAAGCTGAGCAAGAGAATGCATGGAAAGAATTTAGCATTACTGGACACTGTGGGGCATGCCTGTAATCCCAGCAACTTGGGACACTGAAGCAAGAGGATCACAGGCTAGAGGCCAGCCTGGGCAACTCAGGGAGACCCATCACAAAATAAAAAATAGAAAGGGCTGGGGAGTTCAGTGGTAGAATGCCCCTGAGTTCAATCCCCATTACCAGAACACAGAAAGAGAAAAAGAAGAACAAAGAAACACACTTTACAAAATTATATTTAAGCCCCTGGGTCCAATCCCCAAAACCAAACAAGGAAAGAAAGAAAAAACACACTTTAGAAAATTATAATTATGGCAATAATCTAAAGAGCCTTCCTTCCTTCCTTTTTCCTTTTGTGGTGCTGGGGATTGAACCCAGGGCCTTGTACATGCTAGGCAAGCACTCTACCCTTGAGCTACACCCCCAGCCCTAAAAGAGCCAATCTAAATGACAGAAGCTTTTGATTATAAATTACAAGTAATCATATCCACAGAAGCCCAAAAGCTATGATTTATTTACTACTGCACTATACTTCCAACTCCTATCTAAGTTTTCCAAAAGATTTAAAAACAATTCACTGGTGACAAGCGGGGAGTGGAGCAGGGACTGCTGGCACTCAGGCAGGCTTTCTGCCTCAACGCAGCAAGTACCTGGGTCAGTCATTTAACTTTTTTGGCTTCAGATTTCTCTCTTATATAAAATTACTCTTACTAGTTAATAAGATCTGAATTTACCTATAGTTCTACGTTTTTATCCCTGGCAAGCATGGAAAGTATTCATACTTTTTTTTTATGTTTCTTAAATACTGTTGTTATACACGTATGAAATGGCATGGTTTAGTTTAGATTATCCACAGGTCCACGTTGCGAAGGGAGGCACCTCATGCTCCTCTGTCTGAAAGAGCTTGGGAGCTGGGGGAGACACAGCTCCACATGCCAGTCTAAGAACTGTGCCCTTCTGTGCCACCCACTCCGCTCCTTCCGGCGGCTGCTGTAACCTGACAAATCGCTCGATTCCCCGCACAGCACTCTCGGCTCTCTCTTCCCACACTTATGCTAGCGGGAAGATTACAAATAAATCCTATATTCATATGACAGCACCATGCACAGGCCTGTGCATTTTCTGGGGCTAATTGCTCAGGGAAAACCAATACTCTAGTGTAAGTCCCATTTCCATCTACATGGTAATTATATGCTAATGCCTTTTGAAATTAATTCAGTAACCCCACACTAGGATTCAAGTAAAGGGTAAAGAAGCTGAGATGTAATCACATTGTCTTCTGTAGGCTTAATGTAAAATTTCTTTTATACATGAAATGGGCCATTGATCGACCGAATGCACTGACGCTCTCCCAATGTAACAACACAGTCTCACAGCCATGAAACTGCCTGCCAGTGTCGCGCCAGGAATCAGTCACACAGACAAGGCTCCAGTGGAGAGCGAGAGCTTCCAACTTACAAGAAGCCCCAGTGTGGCTTTGACCATTATTTCTTCTACTTCTTTGCCTCATTTAAGGGTCTTAAGCAAACCTGATCAACTATAAATAAAAGGAGGGTGTGAGCAAAGTAATAACATAACAGCAAAGTAATAATGAGAAAGAATATGAGTGAATAGTGGAACTGTAAAGTAATCAAGATGCAAAGAATTTAACTTAAATCCTTGAATTTGAGGGAGAGACTGTAAAAATCATACATTTTGGTTGGGTCAGCAAATACACATGATTTGCTCTACCTGAGCAATCCGGAAAGCAGGGTCTTTTTAAAAGCCCATTTGTAAATGCTTCCTACATAATATGTTCTTCAACAATCTTCCACACTTAATATCCAAAGGACAGCTATTGTGATACTGGCTTTTAGCTCTTGGGCTACTCATCATTAAACCAATTTTCTATTCTCAGCAATAAGCACACTGGATTTGATGTTATACTATATACCAATTTCCCACATATCAAAGGACAGAATTTTTTTTCAGCGCTATTAAAAGAAGCCAGAAAAATGTTTTCAATATAAATTTATTCCCCTGTTATCCTTGACGTAAGGCCAAAAAAGTCATATGAGAAGATGGGTTTTAACTGCTTAAGAATCTGGTCTGTGCATTTTCCCAATCTTCAGAACACTGCATGGAATGATTAAGGAATAAGAAGATGACTTTCTTATGAGACATGCTTTCAGAGACAGAAGTATTAGTATAAATGAACTAAAAAGAACTAAAATACATAAATTTACTTCTTTTTTCTTCTTTGCCTTCTTTTTATATTATTATTATTATTATTATTATTATTATTATTTGTGGTACTAGGAATTGAACCCAGGGGTGTTCTACCTCTGAACTACACCCCAGCCTACTTCATTTTTTATTTCAAAACAGGATCTCATTAAGTTACTGAAGGTCTTGCTAAATTGCTGAGGTTGGCCTCGAATCTGTAATCCTCCTGTCTCAGCCTCTCAAGTACTGGGACTACAGGTGTACACCACCACGTCTGGATCAATGGATACTATTGGCTGAAATGGATTCAGGAATTACTGTGTGCCAGAAACTATGACAAAACTTGACATCCCTCCTCTGGTTAATTCCTGCAAGAGCTACTGAGGTCGACTCTATCCAGTCACTGGCCTGCAAGCTCTGTAAGAACTGGTACCATGCATTTTGTTCACCAGTGGAGAATCAACACCTTGTCCACACAGTGCCTCTGACATGGCAGGTGCACAGTGAGATATTTGCTGGATGAATTTGAAATAGCACGTAGCAGAGGCTTAGGGAAGATGACACGTGATGCTAACATCTGTGTTTCAACTATTTTTTTTTTCGGTACCGGGGATTGAACCCAGGGGTGTGTTACTTCCGAGCTACACCCCTGGCCCTATTTTTATACTTTATTTTGAAACCGGGTCTCACGAAGTTGCGGAGGGCCTCACTAAGTAGCTGAGGCTGGCTGCGAACCCGGATCCTCCAGTTTCCACCTCCCAAGTACTGGGATTACAAGCATGTGCCACCATGCCCGGCCTCAACTATTTTTATTTGTTCTCATCCTTTTGAAACCAGAGAATCTTTAAGAGTTGAAGGGGAATTAACTTATTGCATGAATTAACTTATTCCCTGTTTAATATTGCTGTTCTCTCTGTCTCTGAATGAAGATGAAGTTGCTGAATTGCAGTGAAATGACCAAATTCAAAGAGGTCAAAGGAGGGAACAGGAGTCCAATAAGGCACAGTGCTCATAACCTTTTTTTTTTTTCCCCAGGAGAGCCCTCAGCCTGGCAAACAGATAGCCAAAGTTTCTGTCCATGAGAGAGGAAATTTGATTTAATGATGTTAAATATTTGCATGCTGTCTTATTATGATATCATGAGAAATATAAATTTGGTCTCTATCCTCAATTCTTGGCACAGAGCTAACCCTTACAGTTTCCTGAGCAACAGGGTATGAGGTCCAGAGGTCCACTTCTGTTTTAATGTTTGATTTTTGTGTGTGTGTGTGGTACCAGAGATTGAACTTGGGGCGTTCTACCTCCGAGCTACACCCCCAGCCCTATTTTTTATTCTTTATTTGGAAACAGGGTCTCGCTAAGATGCGGAGGGCCTCACTAAGTAGCTGAGTTAATGTTTGATCTTTGATCTTGTTCCTGGCATAGAACACCCAGTCCCTTGGAATTTCCTGGGTGACAGGAGCAACATTTGTTCTAATGATGAAGTGTGTGTGTGTGTGTGTGTGTGTGTGTGTTGCTGGGGATGGAACGCAGAGCCTCTCTTGTACTAGGCAAGGGCTCTACCACTAAGCACCACCCCCGGCCCTAATGAGGTGACTTCTGGTGAGTTCCTGGAGAGGAGCTGGTCACCAGAAAGACCAAGCCATGATTAAAAGTGTTAAACGTTAAACTTTCAGCTCCAACCCCCATCCTCCAGGAATGGTAAAGGGATAGAGACTGAGTTCATGATGGATTATGCCTATGTGATAAAGCCTCCAAAAACAACCCTGCACTAAAACTGGGTGTGGTGGCATGCCCTGTTGTCTCAACACTTGGGAGGCTGAGGAGAGAGGATGGCTTGAGGTCAAGAGTTTGAGACCAGTCTGAGCAGTATAGCAAGATCCTGTCTCAAAAACAAAAGCAAAATCCCTGAACTACATACAGGGTTTGGAGAGCTTCTGGATTACTGCCTGGAGCGAGGTGGCCCAGAGAGGGAATGGAAGCCCTGCCCCCCCCCCCCCAGCTTGTCCAATGCACCATTTCCATTGGCCTATTCACTTGTATCTTTTTAAATATCCTTTATAACAAATGGGTAAACATTAAGTAAAGTATTTCCCTGATTTCTGTAAGACGCTCTAGCAAATTAATGGAACGAAAGGAGACGGTCATGGGAACCCCCAATTTATCTCAGCCAGGAGTACAAGATACAACCTGGGCCTCGCGAGTGACAGGGAGTGATGTCTGAAGTGGCTGGAGCCAGTCTTGTGGGGCTGAAAACTGTGAGATTCAATGCTGTCTTCAGGCAGATAGTATCAGAATTGAAATGAACTATAGGATGTCCAGCTGGCATCCACTGGAGGACTGCTTGTTGTACAGGGAAAGCCCCTCACACATCTGGTGTCAGTGTTGTGTTGACAGTGTAAGAGAAGAAAAACTATCTCTTACACATGCTATATGCAGAACCCTTTCTGAAACACAATTAATACTCAGAAGAATTGGGGTAAATTAAATAGGTCTTCCAAGCCCAGTGCTCATTGCCCTGTAGCATGTTGACTTTGTGGCTGGCTTGTAAGAGACTCATTACTCCGCAGCTATAGCTCATTTGTTACCAGTATCTAATCAAATGCCAGCTGGAGAAATAAAATATCAGTGCTTCTGTTAGTCTGGATCCCACTAAGTTTTAATAAGGTAGAAAGAATAGAACTAGAATCTTCAGTTTCCAAATTATCACTTTTTGCATGTTTCCAAACCACACAGGACAGGAAATCTGTGTCTAGGTATGAACAACATATAGAGGGACTTAATTCACATAATTCCCTAAAGACTAGAGCATTATAAATCTGGAATCTCATGGATCTAAACAAATACGGTACAATGGTTTGTCCCCTCCAAAACTCTTGTTGAAGTTTAATCACAATTGTGAGATATTAAGAGGTAGGACTAGAAAGCTGGGCGTGGTAGCACACGATTGTAATCCCAGTACTTGGGAGGCTGAGACTGGAGGATCACAGGCTCGTGGCCAGCCTCGGCTTCACAGTGAGGCCCTCTGCAACTTAGTGAGACCCTGTTTCAAAATAAAGAATAAAAAATAGGGCTGGGGGTGTAGCTTGGAGGTAGAATGCCCCTGGGTTCAATCCCCAGTAATGCAAAAAAAAAAAAAAAAGAGGTAGGACTAGATGAGACCTTTAAGAGGTGACTACAGCTCTGTCCTCATAAGTAGGGCATAACTATCCATTCCTGATATTGGTAGGCTAATGGGTTATCTCAAGAGTGAGTTTGCTATGAAAGCCAGTTTGGCTAGGTCTCTTGAGTGCTCCCCATTTCTCACCATGTGATGATTCCCCACACTACTTCAGGATTCCGTTAGCAAGAAGGCCATTACCAGATGCGGCCTCTCAACCTTGGCCCAGAACCATGAGTCACAATAAACCTCTTAAAAAATAACTTAATCTGTGGTACCGTGTTATTAGCAATAGAAAACAGACTAAGACCTGGGGTTTGTCAAAGGAGAACTATGGGGAACACAGTGTGTCAGTGGCTATGGCACGGACCTTGGAGCCTGGCAATCCCGGATTCTTGCCCAAATTCACTTAGTTCCAAAATCAGTTCTGTAATATTAGGCATGTTACTTATCCAGTTTTCTTACCCATAAAATGAGGATGGTAAAAGTACTGACCACACAAGGCTCTTAAGAATATTGCATACAGATGTGTGCAGCACATAGGTGCAGTGCTACCAATGACTCAGCCCATCAGCTCTTTCTTCCATCATTCACACCACCACCCGCAGTTTAGTCTCACCTCTGAGGAGGTCTCTAAACAGCAGTGATGAGTTATTTCAATTAATACAGAATGTCATCTTTGACTTTTATTTGTTTAATGTTTATGCTAGTCAGTGCTTCTACCCAGTGTGGGTCCCCTTCGTGAGCCTGTATTATGAAAGAACAAGAAAAGCAAAGCAATCCTAGAAGTGTCTTCTTTGCAGGAACAGGTTTTAGGTGAGGAGAAGCCGCTGGGACTTGGAAGACAGGTGATGCTGATGGTCTCACAGCTGCATCTGACCAGCTTTTGCTTTAGATATTATTGGGTAAGTCAAATTATGGATGACTCCGAATTCTATTCTTGGCCAGACCCGAAAGAAATTGTAAATGCAAAATCAAAAGCCCTCACTTCAAGCAAGCAGTCTGTCACCCAGTGTCCCTGCGAATGGGCTGCACCAAGCGTCCAATTGTGGGAGCATTGTTTCTAAGAGGCTTTAGAGCACGGTGTTGACAAAGAGCTAAAGTCAAACTGCCGGACATGGAATCCCAGCACCATGATTGAATACCTCATGACTTCAGCAGCAAGAGGCTCCCGTGCCTGCTGATGAGTATAGATTGGCTGTTACTTTTATTATCATTATATTTGCAGCCTATAGTGCAAAGCTCTTTCCATGTCTGTTTTCTTCCTCTAGACTGGGAGCTATCTGAATGAAGGGAGTGCATGTATTCATCTCTTTTTTGTGTCTGATTCTGACACTCAAAAAATGTTAGCTGAATGAATGAATGAATGAACAAGCAAGTGAATATCAAACTAACACAAACTCAGAATAGAAGGCCCGACGAAGCTTAGGAAATGAAGAATCCTAACATTATCGATGACACCATCTAGAGAGTAATTATCAGAGCATCAGTCTTCTCCTTAGCTTCCTTCACCTCTCATCTATCCCTAAGTAGTGAGCCTATTGTGTCTTTGACCTACATCACCAATGTGACAGATATTAGCCATATCTGACAAGTTCTTGGCTTTTGTTGGTCCTAACACCTTCCCGAAAAAGCCAAACAATAGCAGCTTTATTTCTGGCTAATTCCAACCCAAAGAGAATTTTGACAAAGACTAGCAATGTTAAATCACCATATAATCAAATTAGTTTTGAACCTTTTAAAATTGTTATTAAAAATAGTCCCTTTGTCTTTCTTTCTTTCTTCTTTCTTTCTTTCTTTCTTTCTTTCTTTCTTTCTTTCTTTCTTTCTCTCTCTCTCTCTCTCTCTCTCTCTTTCTTTCTTTCTTTCCTTCCTTCCTTCCTTCCTTCCTTCCTTCCTTCCTTCCTCTCTCTCTCTTTCTTTTGTCTTTCTTTCTGTCTGTCTTCTGTCTTTTTTTTTTGTGTGTGTGTGTGTGTGTGTGTGTGTTGGTGATTGAATGCAGGGCCTTGCACATGCTAAGCACATGCTCTACCACTGAGTTATACACTTAGCCCCAGCACTATGCTTTTAATATGTTCCCATGAGACTTTTACCTATGGACTCTAAAAATACTTTTTGAGATTCATCTTTACTCAAGCAGTAAATAATATTTGCAACCAACAATCTGATTTCTGCTCTTGCTTTGAAAAATGATTTCAAATAACTGAAGAAAATATAATTCGTCAACATTCTTCCCTTTTACTTCATTTTCCTGTACACCGCCCTCTGAACCGCTCCACTCAGCAAAAAAGAAATGAAAACCATATGACTCTCACCTCTAACAGTTCGTCTCCAATTCGCATCCGTCCGTCCATCCCTGCAGGTCCTTCCGGGTTAATTCCCACCACAAATATGCTCATGCGTGACCTGTCTTTATTTCCAGCAAGGCTGAGTCCCAGTCCATTTTTGTCCTTTTCAAGTTCAATAATGTGCAATTCTCCAGGTAGGTCTGCATATCTTTGCCTGATTTTTTCTATTAAAAAAAAGTTGAAAGGTTAAATAGAGCAGTCGAATCTATATTCTGGAGATATCAGCATTTCCTGATATTTCCTGTAATTCCTCTATAATGGTTGCTCTTATAGAAAGAAATACTTGAGGTCAGTGCTATAGTTTGGATCTTAAATACCCCCAAAGGTCTATGTATTAAAGGCTTAGGTGGTGGGAACCTTTCAGAAATGGGGCCTAGTAGGAGGAAGTTAGATCACTGGGGGTGTGCCCTTGAAGGAGATGTTGGGCCCCCAGTTCCTGCCTCTCTGTCTGTTTCCTGGCTACCATGAGGTGGGCAGTTCCTTCGCCATGCGTTCCCACCATGATGGACTGTGCTGCCATAGGCCCAAAGGTAAAAGGGCCAAGAGACCCTGGACTGAAACCTTAGAAGCTGTGAGACAAAATAAAATTTCCTTCTTATAAGTTGATTATCTCAGGTATTTTCTCACAGTGATGGAAAACTCACTAACACAGTCACCATGGCCTTATATTAGGTCACAGTTAAAGATTAACTACGAAGTTTAGCTCACCCATAAAACCTATCATTGTTCTGGTTCACACTGGCTTATACTTCCCACAAATCTTCTTATTTAAGACAGTCAACACCATATGGAGAAACCATGACCCCTACCCTACCTGCCCCCACAAAAAAGGGGGAAACAGGATATTTACAGAGCAACCTACTGAGCAAAGTGTTTAGTCTTGGAGATAAAATGCTGAATCAAACAGTCATGGTTTTGATTCTCATGGGTTTACAATCCAAGGAAAGAAAATCAACAATTTATTCTAAAATTTACTTAAAATATATTCTTTAAATTATACAAAGGGTACAGAATACCACTGGGTTAGGTGAGCAAAAGCAAGGGGAATTAAGGGTGTTAGTTTTGCTGTCAGAGCTAAACGTAATCCACAAATACACCACTTAATCTCTGTAAAGCAATACAATGTATCTTTATGGAGTTCCACTTTGTCTCTAAAATGGACATGATAATACTCATTTCATGGATATTGGAAAAATTAAATTTTGTACACATTGAACTCATTTCATGGATGTTGGGAAAATTAAATATTGTACACACTGAACGCACTGCTTGTGGTTTGTAAGTGTTCTTTTTCCATCTCCTGTCTCACCTTGCTACCTCTACTTTAAGGTCTAAATTACCAATTTTAGGGTTTGACCGGCTCCATTTCATTTGTCCTGGTTCTGTGCAGCAAAACCACCCTAGCAGATCAGCATGGGAACAGTACTGTTGAAGCAGGTTCCCCTCTACACAGCACCAACTCAGGCTGGGTGTGCTGTTGGGGCTTGGAGGCTCCATGAACACTACCAGGGCTTGAAGCAACCTCTCAGCAGATGAGTAATCAGTTGGTAGACTCCGCCCATCCTGGACATCTCCATACTCAGTCTAATGCTTCATTTATGTTAGATTGACTGTTCTGAGGGAAACTTCTAAATTGAAAACTTGACCCAAATAACTAGTTTTAAGGCAGAAGGGAAAGGAAGACAGCTCTGACCGTTGTATCGCCTTATCAGACCTAACAAACACTGTTTACAAGTGAGTAGAAAAATTTAAACTTGTAAAAACAACTGTGGGCAAAGCCAGACGTGGTGGCACATGCCTATAATACAGTACTTGGGAGGCCGAGACAGGAGGATGGCAGGTTCATGGACAGCCTCAGCAATTTAGTGAGGCCCTCTGCAACTTAGTGAGACCCTGTTTCAAAATAAATGAATAAAATCGGACTGGGGGTGGAGCTCAGCAACAGAATGATGCCCCTGGGTTCAATCCTCAGTACCACAAAAAACAAATAAACAAAAAACTGTGTGGATAAAAGAATTAGGCTGGGTAGTGTCACATGCCAGTAATCCCAGTAAATTGGTTGGCTGAGGCAGGAGGATTGCAAGTTCAAGGCCAGCCTGGGCAACATGGCAAGACCCTGTCTCAAAATAGAAAATAAAATAAGGGCTAAAGATGTAGCCCAGTGGTAGAGCACCCCTGGGCTCAATATGAATTACTGAAAAAAAAAAAAAGAATTGCTGGGCGTGGTGGCACACGCTTGTAATCCTAGTACTTTGGCAGGCGGAGACTGGAGGATCTGGGTTCGCGGCCAGCCTCAGCTCTCTCCCCCCCCTCTCTCTTTCTCTCTCTATCTCTCTCTCTCTCTCTCTCTACCTAGTGAGGCCCTCCACAACTTTGTGAGACCTGGTTTCAAAATAAAATATAAAAAAATAGGGCCAGGGGTGTAGTGTGGAGGTAGAATGCCCTGGGTTCAATCCCCAGTACCACAAAAAAAAAAAAAAAAAAAAAGAATTAAGTGTAAGTGGCTGTGTATTTTAGAAAGAGAACATATTTGTCTGTTTTAGAAGAATTTTGAAGAGAATCTTAAAGAACTTACACGGACAGACTTGTTAATAATAAAGAACATATTTAGAAAAATACAATACAATGGAGGACTTGTAATGAAACAAAGCTGTCCTCTACACAGGAAAAAAATTAAGTCACATTCATAGTGTAATAAACAAACCCAAGGTATTTTTGTTGGTCAACTACCAAGAACAAGACCCTGCGTGGGAACTTCAACAAACACATGAGACGTGTGCTGTCTTCAAGATGCTTGCACAGCACCATTAACACAACAAATACTAAACAACTTTAATTACGTAAATAGACAGTCCAACCACCACAACCACTGGGCACTGAAAAAATACTAATTTATTAGTGAATAAATTATCAGTTAAAAAATGGTCAATTGGGCACTATACCCATTAAGAAGTTGGAAAGAGAACTTCTGAGGACTTGCAAAGAAACAAGGAGAGAGAAAATAGCAAAGATAAGAAAACTTATTAATGAAGATAGAACCATCACCCCCAAACAAAATGAAATAATACACGCCAAAAAATAAATAAAATAAAAGGTATCACACAACAAAATGAAAAACTAGTGTTGGGAGTGGTGGCACATATCCGTAATCCCAGTACTTGGGAGACTGAGACAGCAGAATTGCAGGTTCAAGGCCAGCCTCAGCAACTTAGCAAGACCCTGATTCAAAATAAATAAATAAAGGCTGGGGATGTAGCTCAGTGGTAGAATGCCCCTGGGTTCAATCTCCTGTAACACACACACACACACATACACACACACACACCTATATCCTTAAACATTACACAATGTATACACATATTGAAACATCACATATTATCCCATTGATATGTATAATTTTTATGGTTTTATGTACTAGTTAAAAATAAATTTCAGTGCCGGGCATGGTGGCGCATGCTTGTAATCCCAGTACTTTGGGAGGCGGAGACTGGAGGATCCGGGTTCGAGGCCAGCCTCAGCTCGCTCTCTCTCTCTCTCTCTCTCTACTTAGTGAAGGCCCTCCGCAACTTCATGAGACCCGGTTTCAAAATAAAGTATAAAAAATAGGGTCGGGGGTGTAGCGCGGAGGTAGAACGTCCCTGGGTTCAATCCCCGGTACCACACACACACATACACACACACACACAAAATTAAATAAATAAATAAATTTCACTTAAAAACTAGTTCTTGGAAAATATTAATAAGATAGCAAAATTGAACAGGAAAAAATAGATGATTCAAGTGAGTGAGATTTTAAAAAGGGAAATAAGCCGGGTATGGTGGCGCACGCTTGTAATCCCAGTACTTGGGAGGCTGAGACAGGAGGATCGCAGGTTCTCGGCCAGCCTCAGCTACTTAGTGAGGCCCTCCGCAACTTAGGGAGACTCTGTGTCAAATAAAAAATTAAAAATAGGGCTGGGAGTGTAGCTCAGAGGTAGAATGGCCCTGGGTTCAATCCCAGGTACCACAAAAAAGTAAATTAAATTAAAGGGAAATAACTGCAGACAGGGGTTTTCTTAGATAAAAATGATTATGGATAGCATTGATATAACTATAAATATGTGTGTATATATACATATATATGTTGGCACATTTAAAAATATATATGATGTAATTTAAAATGGCTATGGTGTACAGTGGCGCACACCTGACTCAGAAGGAAAAGGCAGGAGGATAGAGAGTTCGAGGCCAGCCTTAGCAACTCATTGAGACCCTGTCTCAAAGTAAAAAGAGCTGGGGATATAGCTCAGTGGAAAAGTGCCCCTGGGCTCAATCCCAAATGCCACCCCTCCAAATTAAAATGTCATATCTACTATAAGAATAAATGTAAACCTGTCATAGACCAGTAATTATTAAAGAAATTGATATGATAGTCAATTTTCATAAAAATTCAGTATTAGAAAGTTTTACATTTGAATTCTATAAGGTTTCAAGTTATAATAAATTTTGTCCTATGTAAGTTGTTCCAGAACATCAAAAAATATAAAAAAAAGCAAAAAAGCTATCTGACTTCTAATTCCCAAAACAGATAAAGAAAAACCAAGAAGATTATCATCTTATTTAACTTATTATCATCAATTCAGGAAATCTTTTTTAAAAAGGTAATTTAATCCAATGGTATATCAAAAATATTTAATTGGATCTCCATGTGGCATCTAATATTTGACCATTTTTTACCAAAGGGGGGGGAAGCAATTTCATATGATCCAACCTTACAATGTATCATGTAGAATGGTGTATCCCAGGAGTTCAAAGGCAGTTAAATATCAGGTATTTTCTCAAGAAAAATTACCACATTAATAAACTAGAGGAGAAAGATCAAAGATTATATTAATAGGTGGATAAAAGCATTTGATTAGCTACACCTATGTAAGATTAAAAACACATTTGACAAAACAGTAGAGAAGGCTACCTCCTGAACTTAAATGCTCAAATTCATTAGTAATTTTAGAAATGCAAATTAAAATGAGATGTCAAAATATTAAATGAGACATTAAGTAAATGAGGTATTGAAACAAGACAAATTATTAGACTGGCAAACACGAAAGCCTTAGCAAAGATAAAAGAATACACCAACGTAGTGGACCCTCAGCAATTTAGTGAGACTCTGTCTCAAAATAAAAAAAAATAAAATAGGGCTTGGGGATGTATCTTGGAGGTAGAATGCCCCTGGGCTCAATCCCCAGTTCTATAGAAAATGAAAAATAGAAAAAAGAATATGCGCTGTGGTTGGGAGTGCTACTGGTGCAGCCCTTCTGGACAGCAGCCTGGCACTATTTAATCAAATTAAGCATACACGTACCCTGTAAACCAGCAACTCTATGCTTCTGTGTGTGTCTCTGTGTGTGTGGTACTGGGGATTGAACCCAGGGGTGCTTTAATACTGAGCTACTTCCCTAGCACCCCCCTTTTTGACACAGGTCTCACTAACTTAATAAGGCTGTCCCTGTACCTGCCATCCTCGTGTCTCAGTTCCCAACTCCCAGGATTACAGGTGTGCACCACCACACCTGGCTGCAATTCCACTCTTGATGTACATATCCTAACAAATTTTACACAGGTCTCAAGGGGACAGTGGAGGATGTTGACTACAGTGTTACTTGAGATAGCAGGGAGTTGGAGGTATCGAGTGACCCATCACTGTGGGCCATCAACAGTGAGAGCCAATTAATCAGAAGCAGAAACAAAAATATTTTCACAAAAGTGCTGAACACAAAGAGAAAAACAGAATGGAACCCACACCATTTATGTAATATCATGTATACAAGTTAAGATGACTACACATAAAACCCACAATACCTATGAAAGCAAGTATGTAAAGACACAAGAATTCAACACATTACAATGGTTACTTGCAGAGGGTAGAAAGGAACAGGAATAAAAGAGAGCACAGAAAGGCCGGGCGTGTGGCGCACACTTGTAATCCCAGTACTTGGGAGGCAGAGACCGGAGGATCTGGGTTCGCGGCCAGCCTCAGCTACTTAGTGAGGCCCTCCGCAACTTCGTGAGACCCGGTTTCAAAATAAAGTATAAAAAGCTGGGTGTGGTGGCGCATGCTCGTAATCCCAGTACTTTGGGAGGAGGAGACCGGGGGATCCAGGTTTGCGGCCAGCCTCAGCTCTCTCTCTCTTTTTACTTAGTGAGGCCCTCTGCAACTTTGTGAGACCCGGTTTCAAAATAAAGTATAAAAAAAATAGGGCCGGGGGCGTAGCGTGGAGGTAGAACGCCCCTGGGTTCAATCCCTGTACCGCAAAAAAAAAAAAAAGAAAAGAAAAAAGAGCACAGAAAAATAGAGACACTCAGCAGACCAATGAAAGTAACCTGCCACCAACTAAGGGTTATGCTTAACGTAACCCTGAAGAATAATCATGTTGAGAAAGGCCTTCATGTCCGATTAACATAAAAACACTTCCAGGCTCAAAACTCATCTGACCTATTTCCCCACAGAGAAAAAATAACCTTTGAGGAGATTAACTATAGTCAGTTGCTTAAACATGTAAATGATTAATGAGAGGAGATCAAACCTGGCTCTGTGACAACTGATGGACAACGCATGAGCTGTGCTAGGAACAGTGCATCTCTATCAACAGATTCCCGGGGCAGAGAAGGAAGAGTGAGGGCTACAGGGTCAGAATCGAGTCCAATCCGAGCGGAGACACTTGACACCTCTGAGTGCTTGGACCCATTGTGGAACCTCTACCAACCGCAAATCTTATTTGTAAAATATCGCTGTTACCTTAAAAGTAGATCTTCCCTAAATAACCTGGAGCATAGGGCTCCAAAGAATGTTCAGGGAAAGAGAAAATCATGATTTTGTTTCATTATTTAGTTATGATGAGGTTTTAAATTAATCTTTGGTTGATGACAAAGCTACCCTCTTCTGATTTTGTTTCACTATTTAGTTATGTTGAGGTTTCTTTGGTTGATGACAAAGCTTCCTCTTCCCCCCTTCTCCTCCCCTCTATCTTCTTGAATCCAGGGGTGTTCTACCATGAGCTAGACCCCCAGCTCTATTTTATTTTTTTATTTTGGAAACAGGGTCTCACTAAGTTGCTGAGGGTCTCGCTAGGTTGCTGAGACTGGCCTCTAACCTGCGATCTGCCTGTCTCAGACCTTTCTTCTTAAATTGGTCTATCTTGATGAAAATGGAGTCTTGTGAAAGTACGTGACGTTTCCCCGTGATGGCATGGAAAAAAGCTCCACAGTCCTCCCTGGGAATCACGAAGAAGGGGCCAGTGTCACTTTCGCACGGGTTCTCTCCTCTGAATAGCTGAGGGTGAGAAGTTCCTGGTACAAGTGCAAGAAGTGCAGAGAAACACCAGCCCTGACCAAGTCCAGCCCCATGGGCTGTAAGCCACGGAGGTAGCGTAAAAGCTGTATGAGAGCTGAGCATGGAGTCCAACCCATTCTATGGTTCACCTTGCAATGGTGAAAGGCTTCTGGGGATGGTGATGGGGATGGTTGCACCAAGTGAATGAACTCAACAACACTGAATGACACGGTTAAAAGGGTACATGTATGTTTTATCACAGTTTTTAAAAAAAAACCCTCATCAATTCAAAAGACTCTCAAAAATTGGTTTCTTGGGAATGAACCTACCATATTACCCAGCTATACCACTTCTGGGTGTCTACCTAAAAGAATGGAAGTCAAGCCGGGCGTGGTGGCGCACGCTTGTAATCCCAGTACTTTGGGAGGCGGAGACCGGAGGATCTGGGTTTGCGGCCAACCTCAGCGCGCATGCACGCGATCTCTCTCTCTCTTTCTCTCTCTCTCTCTTCCTAGTGAGGCCCACCACAACTTTGTGAGACCCGGTTTCAAAAATAAAGCATAAAAAAAAATAGGGCCGGGGGTGTAGCGCGGAGGTAGAACACCCCTGCGTTCAATCCCCGGTACCGCAAAAAAAAAAAAAAAAAAAAAAAAAG
>PVJS01013325.1:0-13541 GCA_004027185.1 Glis glis | reverse complement strand
TCATTTGCAGGGAAATGGATGGAATTGGAGAACATTATGCTAAGTGAGGTTAATCAGTCACAAAAAGTGAAAAATCAGATGTTCTTCCAAATATGCAGAAGCTAGGGAGAAAATGGGACATAGGAGGGACTCTAGACAAAGAAGGAGAAACCTTAGGTAAGTGAAGAAGGCGACCTGAGGGAGATGGGAGAGGGGAAGAGGAAAAAACCCCAATGGACATGACGTACATACACAAACTTATCACACTCAATCACTATACTGAGCATGAGAAGGAGGGAAGGGGGAGGGAATGGGGCGGGAACTGGGGGAGGGCTAAATGAGTGATGTGTGCATGTATGCCTCTACCACCCTGAACGTCCACAAGACGTATGATTACAGTGCGCCAATAAAAAATTTGTTTCTTTATTAATATTGCATCAAGGGACTAAATTATAGATTTATCCTCATTTTTTGGAGCCAGCATCTTTATTTTTCTGGTCAGTGTTTTTAATGACACTATTATAATCCCATTTATTCAATGAACTAATATTGATTGAATCCAAATTCATGTCAGGCTTGTGAAACAAAGGGAATATAGCACATTTGTTTTCTAGGACTTCAAAATCTATCACTGGAGACAAGCATATAACTATATGACTAGCTATAATTCAGAAAAAGCATATGACTAGCTATAATTCAGAGAGATTAGAGCTATGAGAAAAATACCAGCAGCTGAAGCCACCCATCTATCTCAGGGAGTCAGCAGATGAAGCGACTAATGTCCGCAAGCTGCAATGAATGTTATCGATGTTGTAGCACACGTGCAATCTGTTGGTCAGCTATATCTTGTACTGCACAAGGCCAAAGCCTCATTAACATTTCTAATAATCTTATGTCTAGCTTGTTCCAGCTATATTTTCCTAAATGCTAACAACTGAGTTACTCAGCTTCCTTAATTTCTTTTCATTTTTTTTCTTTGTAGAATGGGGTAGGCTCAATGAATAAAAGCTCAGCAAAGAAAGTGAAACTTGGAACATTAAATAGTTGAGCATAGTTACATAGTTATGAAATTTTCATTAACAATTTATTGAGGACCTCGCCAGGCATGGTGGTGACCTAGCTGGGTGTGGTGGCATATGCTTGCAATTCCAGTACTTGGGAGGCTGAAACAGGAGGATCGCAGGTTTGAGGCCAGCTTCAGCAAGTTAGCAAGGTCACTCAGCTACTTAGTGAGACCCTGTTTCAAAAACAAAAAAATTAAAAGGGCTGGGGGTGTAGCTCAGAGGTAGAAGGCCTCTGGGTTCAACTTCCAGTACCAAAAAACGCCCATATCTATAATCTTGCTAAATTGAAGGAACTCTGCTAAAATCATTCAACTGATTTTCTTCTTTCCTGCTACCAACCACCTTATCAGGTAAAACCTATCATTTCTGTATCCCAAATATAGAAAGCAAGGCTGATATGTTAGACAACTTGCCCAATGTCACCCAACTAGTA
Organism: Glis glis; assembly: GCA_004027185.1. Classification (NCBI taxonomy): domain Eukaryota; kingdom Metazoa; phylum Chordata; class Mammalia; order Rodentia; family Gliridae; genus Glis; species Glis glis. The sequence continues at coordinate 12,065 of PVJS01013325.1, read as the reverse complement.
GTTGACATTATAAAGATGCAAACCCAGATTTGTCTTCACAGTACTATCCTAAAGCATCCTTCTAGACTTCTTATTTCCTTCTGCTTCTCTCTCTTAGAATATGAACTCAACAAGCCTTCTTGTCCAGCCAGCTCACTGCTGTCTTCTACACCTACAACAGTCCAATCTGAACCTGTGGAAAGTGTAAATGAGTGAAGCCTAAGGTCCTCTGCCACTGTTCCAACACTGCCTCCAAACAGTGATACATCAAATCCATTTGAGACCTAGAACATAAGATAACATATCATAAGATACATCTGTTTTTTTTCCCTAAAAGACAATGCCTTTCTTCAGTTAACAGAAATAACCTCCTCTTTAGATTTGTATTCAAAATTAACAAAATTTATTAGTGCTATTAGAAAATCAAATTTCTGTGTGTATATTTTCCTTTAAAATCCACCCTGTTAGGGGCTAGAGGGGGTAGTTCAATGGTAAAACATATGCCTAGCACAGGCAAGGCCCTGGGTTCAATCCCTAGCACTCCCCGAAAACAAACAAATCAAATCAAACCCACTCGAATGAACTGAAGAGATTACAAAAGCAAAAAGTCTTACAGTGCTCAGTGTATCAAAAACGAAAAGAAGAATAAGATAATAAAAGTGCCAAGCGCTCTGTAACACACGCAGTAGTTGAATTTTTATTGTTAATGCTTTCAGGCCTCAGAATTTGGGTTAGCCTACAATTTTATTTAGACTCATAGCTAGAAGATGTTTAAATGATAGGTCCTACTCCTCAGATAAATTAATTGCTATATTTTTCTGATCTCATGGAATCAGACTTTTAATTCAGCCAAAAGAAAGACATCATGTAACGTTATTGTCTCTTACCAACTCCCACTCCTACTCTTGAACTCCATTTTATAAAGAAATGACTGAAGAACAAGGAACTTGTATAAGGTTATGAAGCTTAGATGAGGGTTTATAGCCAAAAACTAAAGCCTCCTAGTCAGTAGTTAAATTTTCTCCCCACCAAATCATGTCAATTTTCTTCAATATCGTGTGTGCATATGTGTGTGTGTGTGTGTGTGTGTGTGTGTGTGTCTGTTGCTGGGGGAGATCAACCCCAAGACCTTATACATACTAGGCAAGCACTCTACCATTAAGCTGTGCCCCGTCCCCTTCCAATATCCTTTTAAAGAAAAAAAAAGTGACCTCAAATTTCTCCTTCTGCTTAAGAAACTATGCTTCGGATCTCCATATTATCAGAATACTTCCTTACAAGAACGAGGCATTCATAGCTCACTGCCATTGATTCCTCCCCATCTGCAAACCCCTCCATCTGCAGGTAAGATGAGGGCGCCCAGGGAGGCGAGGTGACCCAGCAGGTATCAGCCTGGATCTGACACTTCTAAGTGTTGCCTGCCATAGCTCCCCTCAGCTGGGAAGAATAGTGAGCACTAAAAAGTCCTTTTAGTGCTTGAGTTTGAACCCAGGGGCATTCTACTTCCAAGCTACATCCTCAGCCCTATTTTGTTTTTTATTTTGAAACAGGGTCTTTCTAAGTTCTGAGGCTGGCCTTGAACCTATGATCCTCTGGTCTTAGCCTTGAAAGCACTGGGATTATAAGTGTGTGCTGCCACGCCCAGCTAAGAGGTCCTCTTAAGGCAGCGGAAGCAGTGGTTCCAAGGCCTCGTCTCCTTAGATTACTTGTTGGGCCTGGATTATTGCCAGGTTGACTACTGTCAGGGCTCAGAACATGATACCCCAAATACGGAATTCTGACCTACTGAGAATTATGCTGAAGGACACTGAGAAACCCCCAAAGCAGGAAGGTCTCTTCTGACCTCCTTCCACGCTTTCTCCAGAAGTGGGTCACAGAACTAGAATTCCTCTCATTCCTTCATTGAAGCAGGCCATAAAAACAAGGAAACTCTCGGACCTTCTCCCTTCTCTCTTCCCTGACGACTTTCATGTGGCAGGTGTCTTGCCCTATACCCAGAGGGAAAATGGACAGGGAGCCCAGAGGAATGTGACCAACCACCCTGGCTTGAGTTCCCCCCCCTACAGTACCATTGGAGCGTATGCTTTGTCCTCCGAAATTCATGTGTGTTTGTGTGGTACTGGGGAATGAACCAGGGCATTCTTCCTCTAAGCTATACCCCAACATACATACATACATACATCTATCATCTATCTATCTATCTATCTATCTATCATCTATCTATCTATCATCTATCTATTGAAAGAGGATCTCACTAAGTTGCTAAGCATCTCGCTGAATTGCTAAGGCCTCAAACCTGTGATCCTCCTGTCTCAGTCTCTCAAGTACTTTCCAGTCATATTCTAACATATTTCTGCATGGCTATCTATAAAAATACAGTTTTTCACAAGTCTTTGGGCTGGCCTGCTTGCCTGTCTCCCTCTCTTTCTTTCTTTTTTTCTTGGTGCTGGGGATTGAACCCAGGGCATCATACATGCTAAGCAAGTACTCTATCACTGAGCTACATATACCTCCAACCCCTGGGTCTTCATTTCATGTATGTATGTATGTATGTATGTATGTATGTATTTTGATACTGAAGACAACCCAGGGGCATTCTACCTCTGAGCTACACTCCCAGCCCTTTCCATTTTATATTTTGAAACAGGGTCTTGCTAAGTTGCTGAGGCTGGCCTCAAACTTGTGATCCTCCTGTCTTAGCCTCCTAAGTACTCGGATTACAGGTGTGTACCACCACACCCAGCTTGGGTCTTCTTCATTCTGAAAGCTCATAAGCACATAAAATGTCATATAAAATTTTGTTCATGTCACATAAAATTTTACATAAATAAATTTGTTATGCTTTTCTCTTGCTAATATTTCTGTTATAGGGGTCTCAGCCATGAGCCTTGTGACGGGTGAGGAAAACGTATACTTTTTCTCCTACAGTACTTATCACCCTTGGATCTTATAAGACAGAATCATGGCTAGGCGCCACTGGTAGAGATTCTGAGCCAGTGAACCTGGGGTAACATTTAGAAATCTCTTTGTGACAAGGTGATTCTTGTGGGCCACCAGGCTTATAACTATAGAATAAACCTCCATGCAATGCAGTAATTTTTTCTACAGACCTCATGACAGCCAACCATAAAGTTCACAGATACCAAAGTTAAGGCAGCCTTTAAACATGCCTTTCACAAAACTAATCTAATGGGGAGGCTCGGTCTCTACCATCATGCCTCAGGGTTAAATCGGAGGTTTGTTTTGACTGTACAACAGAGTATTTAGAATCTCAGTCATTCTCTCCTCCTTCGCAGCTTCCAAGAACGCCTCTCTCCTTTCTGCATCTAAAGGGTTTCCTGTAACTTCCATCACAACTGCTTCTATTCAGTAGGTACAACAAAAGGTGAACTAGAATTTCAAAAGGGGAAAAGGAAAATAGTGTGTAGGTGAAAAACGGACCCCAATCCCCCATCTTTGAAAAACTAAGACACCATTCGCCAGTTTATTTCTTAATTCAAAATTTACGAGAGCAATGGCAGCAGTCCTCTGTGTACTGAGTCAGCCAACACGGTTCTGCAGCATCAGAGGAGTGTCTCCAGGGAGGGAACCCACAGTGCCTGGCACTTGCTCTTAGGACTGCTGGGAGTCGTTTCCATGGCAACCAGCGGGGCATGAAGGGGCTAAGTGGGAAGAAACTGTGTGGAGAATGGTTTTCTTAAAATTTACTCATTCCAGTTTCACTAAAAAATATAATTTTAAAGGGGTGGGGGCAAAGAGTATTCTTTTACTTAAATCCAATGGTATTCTCCCATATTTTGTTTCCTATACACAAAAACACATACTACACTACACACAAACACACACCTATACATATATAAGCGTTAACTTTTAGCAACAAAATATTAAAAGTGGTATAATGCACCAGCATCTTGTCACAGCTGGTTCTTACATTTCTGGGAAACATTTGTAATAAACAGCCATTCTTTATATTGACTTTCATTGGTGTGTGTGCATGTGCGTGTGCGTGTGCGTGTGTGTCCCAGGGGCGCTCTAACACTGAGCTGCACCCCCACCCCCACCCAGACCCTTTTATTTTGAAACAGGGTCTTCCTAAGTTACCACACACTGGCCTGAAGACTTCAATCCTTCCGTCTAAGCCTCCCAAATACAGGGATGATAGGTGTGCACCATGGCCCCCTGGTTTGACTTTCATTGATGTTTAATGGGGTCACAACACATTTCCCCCAAATATGGCACCTGGGCAGTTGAGAAAACAGCAGAATCACCTTCCTCTTGTCTCCCCCGAAGCAGGTTATAAGCCTCTCCTTGGAGAGGTGCCTGCCTATACCAGGAGAAGCAAAATCCTTATTTCTGAAGTTACAGAACACAGAAAAAAATTTGGACAGGCCTGCTAAGTTCCTCCCAGTTTATCACCATAGATCATGACCCTTCTGTCCAGTCACGCTTCTCCACTGCTATCCATTTCTCCATCAAACCTAGCATAAAAAAATACAAGTTTATTCCTTCCTTTGGTACTTTATTTCCTTATAAAGGCTCCCATGTCACGTAAAACATGTATTAAGTAAGTTTATATGCTTTTATATCATTAATCTGTCTTTTGTTATTGGGGCTTCAACTATGGAAAGAAAAGATACTTCTTTTCCCCTACATTTCTGCAAAATGTCAGTCAAGTGACACAGTTACTGGGGATTGAACCCACAGGCATTCTACCTCTGAGCTACACCCCAGTTCTGTTTTTATTTTGAAACAGGGTCTAAGTTGCTAAGGCTGGTCTCGAACCTGTGATCCTCCTGTCTCAGCCTCCCAAGTACTGGGATTATAGGTGTACACCAGCCCGCCTGGCTGTGCTCTTCCATTTCTAAGTAGAAATCAGAGATGAGGAGATAAGCAACCTACTTCTTTCTGCACCAGGCATTACTCAATTATCCCCGAATGAATATTAGATTAGAAAAATTGGAGATAGAATAGACTTTTGACTCTGCTGAACAACCACACTGTTTTAAACATGGATTTTCTAGCCCCATGACAATGTTATGTGAAGAAAGGAATTACAAGTTGCTCATAAATCTGTATGAAAGCATCAGTGCCTTTCCCTTGTCCAAGAAGGCTGATAAGATTTCTCTCTTAGGTCTCAGAGTGTTTTCCTATCATCACAGGATATTAGGTGTTGCTAAGTAACAGCCTTTCTCCCAAGAAAGAAACTTAATTCAAGTCACTGCCCAGGATCTCAATAGCAAATGCTCAACACACTGGAATAATGACTCAATACAATTTCAGAAGCACTTATGTACCTGGTCTGTTTCCAAATAACAAAGAATAGTATGGTAGGAAGAAAACATTTTGAAACATTTTCCCCATACACTGGGTACAATAATGGTACATAAAAACTATCAAGTATGACAAAGATCTCAAAATAATTTTTCTTATACAGTAATCAACTTTTAATTCTCTGTGAGTTAGTATATAAGTTAGTACATACAGATTTGAGAAGAAGAAATATGTGAAGCAAAACCATAGTGAACCAGAAGAAACAGCATATGAACTCAAGTAGTGTGGAGCAAATCTCAAGCCAATACTCAGATCAAATAGAGAAAATAATGAAAACACGTTAGCATAAAGAAACTAAACTTGGTGTTACAGTAAAAAAGCAAACTTTCTCTCAAGCACAGTACATATTTTTGTCAGTACATAAACTTGAGAAATCACATGAACCTATAGATGGAAAATAACAATTATAGCATAAACCAGGGAATTAAAATAAAGCATAATAGTTAATATCTAACACTTCTATAACTCTTACGTGCTTGGCCTTATTCTCAATACTTTCATTGTTGAGTTCATTCAATCTTTACAAAAACTCTAATAGGTATTATTATTACTATTATTGTATGTGTGTTGTACTAGGAATTGAACCCAGGGGCATTCTACCTCTAATACTCCCAGCCCTATCTTATTTTTGAAACAGGGTCTCACTAAGTTGCAAAAGGTTTCACTAAGTTGCTGAGGGTGGCTGCGAACCTGTTGTCCTCCTGTCTCAGCCTCACAAGTACTGGGATTACAAGTGTGCACCACCATGCCTGGCTTAATAGGTAGTATCATTATCCCAAACTTTACAGATGAGGAAACCAAAGTACAGAGAGGACAGATACCTTGCACAGTAATGTAGGCAGTGTAATGAATGGTAAAGCTAGAGTTTGCCTCAGAATATGTTTTTTTTGTGTGTGTGTGGTGCTGGGGATTGAACCTAGGGGCGTTCTACCTCTGCGCTACAGCCCCGGCCCTATTTTTTATACTTTATTTTGAAACTGGGTCTCACGAAGTTGCAGAGAGCCTCACTAAGTAGAGAGAGAGAGAGAGAGAGAGAGACAGACAGACAGACAGACAGACAGGAAGAGAGAGAGCGAGAGAGCTGAGGCTGGCCGCGAACCTGGATCCTCCGGTCTCCGCCTCCCAAAGTACTGGGATTACAAGCGTGCCCTTCCTTTCTCTCATAAAAATTAAATTAAATCATACCCTTCCTTTCTCTCATAAAAATTCAATCTACATTAGATATAAAATTGAAAGAAAAAATCAATCACAATTTAAAAATTGTCCCCTTAGATGAATCGACATTCAACCCAATCAATATACAATGAACAATCTTTAAACACATAGCACACTAATATTAACAACAATGCAAACGAACTACTTCCACAGTTAACAACATGGTTGAATATTAGAAACATAATGTCAAGCTAAAGAAACCAAAAGAGAAAAGTATGTACACCACATGATTCCACTTTTGTCCAGTTCAAGACCGGGCAAAACTAATCTATGGTTTTAGAGGTCATGATAGTGGTGACTTTTGGGAAAGAAGATGGAAATAGTGGATGGAAGGAGACACAAAGCAACTTTAGGGTGCTGGCAGTGTTCCACTTAATGACCTGGGAGATGGTGACATGGGAATATGCTCTTTGTGAAAATTCAGCAAACTATAGTACTGTTTTCTGTTTGTATATATTTCAATGAGTTTATTTTTTAAGAAGAGACATAAAATAATGTGAGTCCCTTGTTTGAATTCTGATTTGAACATACCAACTGTTAAATATATTGAGATGATAAATTTGATTATGAACTTATGAACTTATTATGAACAATATTAGAAAAACTCAAAGATTATTGTGTTGGGTACATTAATGGTATGGAAATAATTTCAAGTGATGCCTATGAATGGGTGGAATGACAGAACGTGTGAGAATGGAGTCTTTTAGTAAAGAAAAATAAAAGAAAATAAGGCACAGGTGAAACAAATACAGTAAGATCTTGGCAACTATTGAACCTGGAAGAATCGTATGTGGCAATTCACTGACTGTTCTCATGTTTGCAAATGTTTGCAAATTTTCACAACTCAATGAAAACGAAAACAAAAATCCTCCTAACAACTCTATAAGGTATAACCATTTTTTCTTACAGATGATAAAACTGAGGCCAGTGGACCTTATGGAACTTGCCCCAACTTTAAGTTCATAATTCGTAGACCTGGGGTTCAAGTCTCAGTCTGCCTTGCTCCAAATACTGTATGCCTACCCACAGCACGAGGAAGACAACGACCCATGTATTCACATCTACCAGAGTAACAAGAGGAAATCTAAAATTTATCTCATTCCTTCTGGATTTTCCAATTTAGGGGAGGAGACATAGACCACATGTAAGCAGTCTCCATGACTGGGCATTATGAAGGTGAATTTGTCAGCAGTATACACAGGATGACTTGAAGAGGGGTGAAAGAGGAGACAGGAAGACCAAAAAGATGACTATCGAAGTGGACTGATGGAGAAAAAATCAAAGGCAAAACTAGCCTATGGTGGTAGAAAGTAATTTCAAAGACAAAGCCAATCGGGCTTGTGAGCTGTCTGGATGTCTGAGGTAAAGGAAGGAGAAGAGTAACAAGGAAATTGAGGTGTGACTTCCTTCTATGGACATGGAGTGAAGCACGAGAGGGCAACACTGTAGTTTGAATATTCTGGTGTGTGGTATCAGCAACAGAGAGCTGCTATAGAATGTGGCCTGGAGCATGGGAATGAAGGAGAAGATAAGCTGGGAAGTGCTGCTAGGACCAAGTGGCAGAGAGGCTCCAAACACATGGATAGAGATGGCTGAAATGCATTGAACAGTATCAAGGATGAACTACCGTACAACAGTGGGAAGGCTGGCTCAGAGGGGCAGCACAGGGAACCTGACCATTTAGGTGGACATTCCTTTGTACCTAGGAGTGTCAGGAAATGGAAGTAAATTGACTAAGGGGATCAATTGGAAAAGTATAAAAGGAATTTAAGGAAAAAAGAGTAATAGCTAATTTTATTCCATTTATTCATTAAAAATTCTGAAGGCCAGCTCTGGGCCAGGAACTATGCTATTTGCTAGGGATATAAGGGTAAATAACAAGAAAAAGGAATAAAGGTTAAATTAGGTTCTATCATCAAAAGCATTAAAAGCTCCAAATACTATTTGGAACATTCTTTCAGTCACATGACAGCAAAGATTCAACTTCTATATTCAGTACATAAACTCTAAGAATCACACAGAGTTTAGAGAGGGAAAGGAACCAATCCAGAAGTCATGGTCAATGACCCCACAGACCACAGAGCTTAATCACAAATGAATGGCATATCCAAGACACAATGGAACTTCTTGGGAATGAGGGCAGGTTCACTACTGCGAGTCTCAATACTGGGGCCACTGGGTCAGGTCAGAACTGAAGTGACAGGTGTGCTATCTTCATCTCTCACTTCCACAGGTCTCATCTCAGCTCCTTCCTTCTTTATCTCATGCCATGAGAAAACTGACCACTCGCAAAATCCCTCTGGTAAGGAGAGATGTGGAGAATCTTTGAGGCAACCGTGCAGTGGCAAATGCTCAATCTACAAAGACAAAGTTTAAGTTCATTGGCCACCTTCATGGTTAAAACATTACATGAGATGAGTTTAGTGAGGAGGAAAGGTTATCCACCTTACTTAGGAAAGAAAGTCACGCATGCATCTATATCATGCACAAAAGCGTATTCTTCAGTCTTGGTAGATATGTCCCCGAGGCTTTTCTGCCAGGCAGTTCTGTACAAACTGCTGTTGTCTGGCCTCTGTGTCACATTTGTAAAGTCTCGATCTCAATCTCTGGGATGAAGTCAAGGAGTCACTACCATTTTTATTTTTTAAAAATTTGAAAACAGATCTCTATGTACTTCTTAAGCATACTAAAGAATACTGTCAGGCTAGCTCAGTGGTAGAGCACTATCCTAGCATGCATCCTGGGCTTGATTCTCAGCACCACAAACAACAAACAAACACAAAATAAAAAAAAATAATACTGTTGAAAAACAGAAGTTCCCATCTCAACTCAAAATGCCTTTAAGGCCCTTAGAGATGCCCCAAAAGAAGTGAAAAGGGTCTGATTATTATTTCAGATTTTTAAATAAGTCTTGAGAGAAACCAGTAAAAATATTTTAATTTTGAAAACAGTACGGAGAAAAGCCAAGTGGAATTTTACAAACACTTTTTACAATCATTTGTTGTACATTTTAAATATCAGGAGAATATGGAATATGGTTCTGTAATCACCAGCACAGTATTGTGTTGTGAGTTTATTACAGTTACAAGCTGTAGAAATGTGGAGGTGCTCAGCAGATTTTACTTGCTGGTCATTACCCAGTCATGCAAAAAATGTTCAACCATAGCTCCACACTGGCGCCACAATATGATAACCAGCAGGGGCATTGACAGCATTAGGTGTTTAATTATATTTTCTCTGGGGTGGGGTGGGGGGAAGGGATTATTTCAAATAATCAAAGGAAACTGTAGTAGAGTGTAGAAAGAAGATAACAGTATTCTCACCAAGGTGAGAGGGTCTGCTTAGTGACAGGTAACTATGGAAGTCAACTTCTCTCTACATACCTGTTTGGAAAACTATCAAACCATTTGCCCAGGGCTAAGTACATAGCCATCAATACTAATAACCATGAGAACAAGGTTCCGGAAGGAAGGAGTAGAATTCCAGCTAACACTGGGCAGCATTTTGTCTTTGGTTGTTTATTGCTCATGCCCCCCACCATCTTGTTAGCTGTGTGAAAGAATAAACTACCTCTGTGTACTGAAGGCAGAGTTCCTGGCCCAGAGCATGTGCGACAGAATTATACAGATAAATGACAAAACACAAACTGACAAATTCTTCACTATCTGAAACGATCAAGAAACAGGCTATTCATGTAAATCAAAATTTCTAATTACGGCTGGGGATGTAGTACCTCAGCAGTAAAGTAATTGCTTCACATGGGTGAGGCCATGGGTTTAATCCTCAGTAGCACTAAACAAGAACAATAAACCACACTGAATAAAAGCCTGACTCTCTCTGTATGTATGTACATATATATATGGGGAAAGTACTGGGGACTGAACCCAGGGGCATTCTACCTCTGATCTATACCCCCAACCCTTTTTTAAAAATTTAAATTTTGAAACAGGGTCTTGCTAAATTGCTTAGGCTGGCCTAAAACCCAAGATCCTCCTGTCTTGGACTCCCAAGTACTGGGATTACAGGCATGTGCCAAAATGCCCAGCTCTTGCTATATATTTAAATTTGTTTCTAGTAAGAGTTTTATTTTCCCTAAGAATTAAATTATTAAAAAAGAGTCCAAGTTTTTTAATACTTTTATAGGTGCATTGTAATTGTACATCATAGCGAGATTCAAAGTGATACATTCATACATACACACAGCACTTGCTGCATTTCCCTCCACATCCCACCCCACTCCAGCCCTCCCCATACTTGTTAGTGAGATTGGCAGTGATACCTTCATATATGGATGTAACTATTTGAACTGTTCCCTTTCTCTGGCCTTGTTTTCCCCCTCCCACCCACCCCATCCCACTATTCTACTGTCTCTCTCCTCATTTAACTGAAGTCCATTTTGATACCAATTTTCTCTAAAATGAGTCCAAGATTAAACTGGTAAGAATGTCTTTTCTGGGTAATTCAAATGTTTCTTTACTATTAGAAACACTATGTTTTAGGTATGATAAACTAGAGTCAATCAGAAAAAAAAGATACAAGAACTTTAGAGTCAAAGATCTTGACCGAAAGTCACATGATGAAGTAAGAAAGAATAACTTTCCAAATGCCATAGATGCCACTTTGCACCTGCGGACCTCCTGCAAATCATTCGACTTCATATTTTCATCTTTAAAATAAGAACGATTGTTCTTCCAGCCCTAAGAACTTGAGAATACAGAATTAAAGAACATAAAATGTTTCACCTAATGAATAGCGCCCACAGCTCTATGTACCTGACTTTTCTTCCTTATCTCTGATACTTAGAGAGCTCCCTAAAGCACAACTTAGCCAGTTTTAATTACATAGCCTGTGTGAGAATTATTGCTATTATTGCATTTATTTTACACACGAGGAAATGGGATATGAGGATATAAGGAACAGGCACAAGGTTGTACAGTACATAGCATGTTTTTAGTACTTAATGTTTAAATAATGACTAGAAAATACCCCATGAGACCTTTAGAAAATAGATTTTACAGGAAAGAACACCTCCAATTCTACCATTTGCTATAATATGATATAAACATAATCCATTTCGTACAAATAATTTTAAACAGTGACAAATATTTCTGTTTAACAATTTTAGCCCATAGCTTGTGAGACTCTGTGATTTGTGTGTGTGTGTGTGTGTGTGTGTGTGTGTGTGTGTGTGTGTGGTACTGGGGATTGAACCCAGGGGCATTCAAATACCCCTGGGTTCCCAAACCTACCCCAAACCCTATTTTTTTATTTTAGAAACAGGGTCTCAGCTGGGCGTGGTGGCGCATGCTTATAATCCCAGTACTTGGGAGGCTGAGACTGGAGGATTGCAGGTTCGGGGCCAGCCTCAGCTACTTAGTGAGGCCCCAGAAACTTAGTGAGACCCTGTTTCAATAAAGAATAGAAATAGGGCTGGGGGTGTATCTCGGAGGTAGAATGCCCCTGGGTTCAATCCCTAGTACTGCAAAAAAAAAAAAAAGAAAGAAAAAGAAAACAGGGTCTCACTAAGTTGCAGAGGGCCT
>PVJS01013324.1:0-42254 GCA_004027185.1 Glis glis | reverse complement strand
CACATACACACACACACACACACACACACACACACACACACACCATCATTCTAAATAGGAAAGCATAATATTAGAATATGCAGTAATTATAAATTGCTGCAACAAACTTTGAGCACCAAGTATTTAATAAGATAAAAAAGCCATGCGTGGTGGTGCACGCTTGTAATCCCAGTACTTGGGAGGCTGAGACTGGAGGATCCGGATTCGTGGCCAGCCTCAGCTACTTAATGAGGCCTCTGCAACCTAGTGAGACCCTGTTTCAAAATAAAGAATAAAGAATAGGGCTGGGGGTGGAGCTCGGAGGTAGAATGCCCCTGGGTTCAATCCCCAGTGCCAAAAATAAATAAATAAATAAATAAATAAATAAATAAATAAGTCAAATAAAGTCAATTCGCTTCTTCTGGCTCTCAGTAATATAAGTTTATTCAGAATATTTATTAAAAGGCTAAAATAGTTCTTTTCCTACTATTTTCTGATTTTTTTCCAAATACTAATTATAGTTGGTACCATATGAAATTTAAAATAGACTCTAAATGCTAATTGATTGACTGTTGTAACTGAATTCCCACAGTAGAGGTAATCAATGAAAAAAATCAAGTTTTGTATGCATGCTGTTTAATAATGTATAAAATGTCAGCTTTCAAATTACTACATATTTTGAAAAGAGAAAATTATGGATAATTCTAACAGCCAATTATAAATTCCACAAACATGGTTTAAAGATAATATAAATGTATTAATAATGAAGATATAAGTAGCTAATAAATTAATAAACTTCCATTGTTCTGGACCTAAAAACATTATAAGATCATTTTTATATGATGATTTTAGTTGATTTCTTCTATACTTCATTTAAAAAGGTCTAGAAAAATTATAGTGATTGTTTTTATATAAGTTTAGCTATATTTTATATAGGGAGATTTTCCTACATAAAATGCCTAAGTTTATTTTCCCAGTGACCAACTTAAATTAAAATCATATTTTCAATAGTGATGTGAAAATTATCTTTCTTTCCTTATAAATGCTAGCACTGGAAAATGATAAGTAGGTAGAATCGTGTTATACAAATTGATACTTTTCTGAATGCTTTGAGATTAATAATTTTAAAAGTAAAGTTATCTGTTCCATAATTTAAATAACTTTAACAGAATTCATTTACTTTTATCTTAATGATATTACAAATAAGTTCATAAATTATATTTCTGAACATTTAACTGAAATGAATTTTGATTTCATATTTTCCTAATTGAAGGTTTAATTTTTTAAGTATTAAAAATGATTAAATAGTTTATGAGGACTCTAAACACAATAAAAATGGCAACTAAATATAAAAGAAAAATTCAAATGTATCCCAAGACTGAGTTGAAACTCTAAGGTGATAAAGTTGAAGAGACAATGATAACAGAAAGTTGAACACATACTAGCCACTGCAGCAGAGCAGAGCATGGTAGAACATAGGTCCTTATATGTCTTAAACTTCCATAGGGAGAGATTTCAATAACTGTTTAGAGCTTTCAAAATCTAAATTTAACAACTTTCAATTTCATGCTACTCTGTCAAAACTTGATAATTATACTCATTAAGTGATAACCTGAGAATATAATTATTAATGGTGTTCATTCACTCAACATGCGTTGAGTGCCTGTGTGCCAGAGACTCTTCAAAAACTGAGTATACAGAGTAAAAAAAGAAACACACATGCATGCACATATACACACACTAGGACGTCCTTACAGAGAAGGAAGCATTTCAGTAGAGACCTCAAAGAAGCAGTGGAATGAATCATATGGATATTGTTATGGACTAAATGCTTGTGTTACCTCAAAATGCGTATGTCAAAACCCTAACTTCTAAAGTAATGATATTTGGAGATGGGGCCTTGGGAGGTAATTGGGGTTTAGATGAGGTCGTGAGGGTGAGAGTCAGCAGAAAGCTTGTCTACTCCTCTGCTGTGTGAGATCCTAGCAAGAAGGTGGCCATCCGTAAACCTGGAAGAGCGCCTCATCAGGAAGCAAATCCACCAGCTCTGGTGACTTTCAGGCTCCAGAACAGTGAGGAATAGATGGCTGATCCTTAAGCCACCCAGTCTTGTAGCATTTGATATGATTAAGCTATGACAAATATCAGAGCGCCAGCAAGGTTTTTAATTTAATTCAATTTTCTTAGTAGTTATAAGCCTATTCAAACTACCCATTTTGTATTAAGTTTTGGTCACATTTACTTTTTTGCCCAATATATGTATGTAGAGTTGTTCTTCACTTATCATTTTGTTATCTACCATGTCTATAATGATACATCCCATTTTTCCCCTGAGATTAGTAATTATGACTTCATTTTTTTTCTCCAAGCTGATCTTTCTAGATTTTTGTCAATTGTATCTATCTTTCCAAAGAGAAAGCTTTGGGTTTCATTGATTCTATTTTTTCTGTTCTCAATCTCATTTCATTATTTCCTTTCTTCTGCCTGTTTTGGGTTTATTTTGATCTTCTTTCCCTATGTTGGGTGTGGGGGATGGAGGGTAAAATTATTATTTGTAACTTCTTCTTTTTCATAATGTACTTATAATGCTATATATTTTCCTCTCAGTTTTAATTTATCTGCATCCCATAAATTTTTATATTTTTTTCTGTTCAATATATTTTAAATTTTCTCTTGATACTTAATTTTTGACCTATGGTTTATTTACAAGTATGTTATTTAGTTTCCAAGTGTTTGGAAATTTTTCTCCTACATTTTTATCAATTTCAGATTAGTTACATTGCAGTTAGAGAACATATACTGTATGATTTAGATCCTTTAAAATATGTTAATGTTTGTTTTATGAACCAGGATGTAGTGTATCTTGGTGAATACCAAGGTATTTGAAAAAAAAGTCTGTGCTCCATTGTGGATAAGCATTGTATAAATATTGATTGGATTCTGTTGGTTGATGGTAGTGTTGAGTTCTATATCCTTCATTCCTCAACTATAATTGTGGATTTGCTTTCCCTTCCAGTTCTATCAGTTTATGCTTCATGTGTTTCAGCTCTGTTGTTTAGTACATGTATATTTAGGATCTCTGTCTTTTAGTACATGTATATTTAGGATTGCCTTTCATTTTGATGAACTGATTATTTTAACTTTATGTAATGTTCCTTTTTGTCCCTGGCAATATTCTTTGCTCTAATATCTACTTCATCTGATATAAATATAGCTACTCGTGTTTCTTCTAATTAATGTTTGCATAACATCATTTTCCTTCTCTTTAATTTTATACTATGTTGTAATTTTATTTGAAGCAAATTTCTTATAGAAAGTATAAGTTTATTAATATGTATATTTGGCATGTGCACTGGAGATATAGGGTATGAGTAATTCTCAAAGAGGTGGCTTAGAACTCCAGCTTATATAATATCTTCACCATAGAACAGTAAATTTTGGGAAAGTGACAAAATGAGGGAAAAGAACCTTGAGTCTCTAGGGTTGGCAAATTTTAGGAAGGAAAATATATGAGTAATGTATAGTAGATAAAGGCTAGACAGTAAAATTTATTTTACAGATTCTTCTGGTGCTAGCTCCAAGCTTATAAGAATCTAAAGTCTTTGATAATCGACATTTTTAATTTAATTTTTTAAACTGACATATAATACTTGTAATTATTTATGGTTATAATTTTATAATTCAATGTATGTATAAAATATAATGATCAAATCAGGGATTTTCATTTTCATATCCTTAAAGATTATCATTTCTATGTGTTATAATCCCTCATACTCCTATCAAATTACTTTGAAATATATAATTATTCATCATTGACTACAGTTGCCCAGTTGTGCTAGTAAATTTAGAATTATTTTCTCCCTTCTGTTTTGATATCCATAATCTATACTCTCACTATCCTCCTTCCCCCAGTAACCAGTATTATATTCTCTACTTCTATGTTATCAGCTCTGTTTTAGCTTTAACATATGAGAAAGAACATATGGAATTTGTTGTTCTGTGCCTGGATTACTTCAATTTACATAACATCCTCCAATTCTATCCATATTGCCCAAAATGACAGGATTTTATCCCTCTTATGGCTGAATCATATTCCATTGTCTATATATACCACATTTTTATCCATTCATTTATGGATGGAAAATATAAAGAGAACTAGAGATCAGAAGTATGGTTTTCAAATGGAGATTGACTCAGAATTCAATAGAGGCCTGCAATGGACATATAAATTCAGGAATCACCATAGAATAAAGAAGGACATTAAGAGGACAGAGCTGGAGATGACTCAAGGCTGAGCCTTATGACCTTCCTGTAAGCCAGAAAATAAGTAAAGAAGGGAGAGGTCAATAGTACTAAAATGTTTCTGATAAGTCAAATGAGACAAGGACTGAGATTTACAATTGGATTTCTGTCTTATCTCTTCAGGCAGCTACAACAAAATTCCTTACACCAGGTAATTTATAAACAGCAGTATTTTTTTTTCTCTCACAGTTCTGGAGCCTGAGGGGCCAAGATCATGGTGCTAGCACTTTTGGTACCTGGTGACGGCCCCTCCCTCGTGGAGAGTGCTTTTTTCTCACATGGTGGAAGGGACCAGGAGAATCCCTTAAGCCTCTTTTACAAGGGCCTTACTCACTTCCTAGAGGCCCCCACTTCTTAATATTATCACAGTGGGTATTGGGTTCTAGCATACACATATGGAGGGACACCAATATTCATATTATAGCATGTTATTATTTATAGTAATAGGTATATTAGCTTCCTGTGATTTCAATAACAAATTACCATAAACTGGGTGACAAAAACAAGAGAAAAGTATTTTTTCATAATCCAAGAGGCCCAAAGTCAGAAATAAAATGTCAGTAGGGCTACACTCCATCCAAATTCTATAGGAGCAAATCTGTTCCTTGCTTCTTCTAGGGAGAAGCAGGTAGAGATGCTAGTAGTCTTTGGCTTGTAGCCGTAGACTCCAACATTGGCCTCCCTTTTAACATAGCCTTCCCTCATTGTGTGTCCTCATCTCTATTTTCCTTGCAAAAAGACATGTGCAATGTCATTTATGTCCCAACCAAATAATCCAGGATAATTTCATCTCAATTATTCATAAATTAGTCATATCTGTAAAAAAATTACCATATCATGTAAGTCACAGATTCCATGGATTGGGACATCACACATATCCTTGGTAGCTATGATCAGCATTCCAAAATAGAAAAAGACAAATAAATAAAATTATTTATTTGTTAATTTTTGTTGATGCAACAGAATAGTAAATGAAGCAATTTCTATTTCCTCGTAATCCTGGCTAAAGTACATGCTGATGTCCATGGCAAAAGGTACTTTTTTGGGTCTTACTATATTAAATAAAACCAGCCTTACAATGTTTACATCATATTTTCCTGCTACGGAGATTTTTAGAGATCATTAGGAGGAGAATCACTTTGTGTAATTTCTCTTCCCATGACCAAATAAAGGAAGTAGAAAAAAAAGAAAATAGTTTAGAAAATCGAAAAAGACAAGTCACCAGAAAGGAAAAAAAAAATTGCTTCAGGTGAATGTTTGCAGAACTGCAGAAACTAAAAGGCTCAGAGCTGCTAAGAGTCTGCAACAGAGAGTGTCAAATATTGGCATGTGTTCCCTTGAGCTGGGATCTCCTTTACTGATGAGATGTGAAACTCATCAGCGTGACAAGGTTAGGAGGGAGAGGATGGGCAGAAAACTCATGACAAATGGACACAACTGGCCTTAGCCTGGTCCAAACCCCCTTGAATTAATACATTCTGAGAGAAATGGCTGCCTCTTGGCCTGTGTAAATTCCAACATAATGTACTTGGAGACACTAGGACAGGAGATCAATATCTACAGAAGATCAGAGTGTAACACTTGCACCAGGGAAGAGGGAACTCCTTGGGAAACCAGAAGCAGTCGGACAACTCATGAAGGAGATGGAAAAGCACATTCTAGGTGCATAGTCCCCACAACTGAAATGCAAAGGAGACGAGCTCGAGCTGCTGTAAATTTGATGTAAGTTGGACATTTTTATTTACATTGTACTGCACTTTTAATAAGAATGAGGCTGCTAATATCTAGAAAAAAACCTATAAGAACTACTGGATGACAAAAGACATTCTATAGTGTTTCTAAGAGAAAATATTGAAAGAAACAATTTTAAAAAGTGTTTTCTAATTGTATTCTCTGAAGTTCAGACCTCTTTTATAAATGAGTATATAATAGTAACACATGGGTCTTTTCATATGTGAATATGTATACACTCTCTATTAAATCAATCACTGCATTAATTTCAAACACCATGCTGTGTTTAAACTAGCTTAGCATTTTGGGTCACTTTTTATCATGACCATTCTCTCTCCATCCCTTCCTCCTTTGTGCTGCCACTAAGGAATGTGGCATTCTTTAGAATGTGGCATTTCATCTCATTTTACAGAAGAAAATTGATGTGGAGTTCTTCCTACACTGCAAAAGAAATGCACCAGAAACATTCCTCCATGTCCCAAACTGACCCAAACATATTTTCATTTATGTTGAAAGAAATGTTGAAAATGTCAAAAGTGCCTTAGGGGTAACTATGGATATGATGAAAAATAGAAATATCTTTTTTTCCATTTAAAACTGTAGCAATAATCTCAGTCATTTTTTTTTTCTAGAGTTGGAAGAAGCTGGAATCTTCACTGTGGAAACACGGTACTTGCAGCCCACACATTTTGCTGGGTGAATCAATGCATGGAAGGAATCTATGGCAACATGTAGAAAAAACATTTAAAAAGCCTCTTGATGTAGCAGAAGTTAGCAATCAAAATAAGCTTCACTAGTGATTTGTGTGATTTGGGGAGCACAGCTGCCCATCCTGCCAACTAACCCAGGAAAGGTAGTCCAGCTGTTTCCAGTGAAGAACCGCAACAATGGGAATCCTGTTCTCTGAGAGACAGGAGGATTAGCTGAGGATGATCTGAATGGTGTGTAGACCACCCACAAATGGATTCAAGCAGAATCTTCAAGTGCAGCATTTGTGTGCCATGATATTTATAAAATACAAACTAATCCCCTAATCTAATACTCCATTCATGTAATAATTATAGAGTAGTACCACTACCTATTATTTTTAGAAAGATGACTTCAAAAATGTTCTCTGGTCTCTAAGCTGTATAAATAGCTGCCTGTTTTATTTTTTCAAATGCTCATAAAACATTGAGATTTCCCCCTCTGAAGATATGTTTAGAAGTCAGCATATACAAAGGAACAGTGACTGCCTCAATTGATGACAGTCCAACTAGTTCCTTGCATGGTTACCCTTTCCTTGAAGCATTCGCTTTTCCTTCCTTGTGCCTATTGAGGCAAATGAAATTTGCTTCTATTTTAATTAAAAATATGCCTTTTGAAGAAAAAAATCTGTTTTCTCCAAAGAACAAAAGGCCTCAATATAAAGGTAGAAAATTAAATGATGTCAGAAAGGGAACATGGCTTGTTACACTTGCTTAAAGCATTTCAATGGTTCTTCATCATCCATAGGAGAATATTCGAGTCCTTTGAGGGAATAAAGGACCTATTTGCCATAACTCATCTTTGGCCACATCTCCAGCTACCCCCCACTCTAATTAGTAAAGTTTCAGTTTTCCTATACTATAATATTTTTTATTCCTTTGTGGCTTGTGACATGCAGTGTCCCCTGCCAGTAATAAGTGTCTTTCTGCAAACTCCAGTCCACCTAGCAAACTTCTGTCCAATTGCTAAAAGTCTAGCTCAAATTTCACTTTCTTAGGTAAATTTTTCTTGAGCAATTTCTTCAGAGATTCTATGCCATCTCTTGAGCTTTCGTGTATTTTCATAGTAGCCTACCATGCTCTATTGCAGCTGGTAGATTATGGGGGTGTCTCTCTTCTGTGGATTCTGAGTTCTTTGAAGACAATGGTTTGCCATATTATTATCTGTATTCTTCTTCAACTCCATGTTGATTGTTTAGTATATACTAAACCTTAAGTAAATATTTCTTGCATTCATGAAAAACTGAGTGTGAGAGTGAGTCAATGTTTCATGCTTTGGTTTCAGCCATAAGGTGCTGTCTCTCATCCTATAGCTCACCCAACCCTGCCCTTGTGACTGGGATTTTCAGCAGAAGATGGTCATGCCTTTTGATTGACTTAGCTCTTAACAATGAGTAGAAATCTAAGCTAATGTGAACTGTTCCAAAGCATCTTCCTGCTCCAGTGTCCATATCTCCCTGCAACAGCGTCCTATGGAGAAAAAAAGTTAAGCCATTACCCAATATCCATAGAGAGAGAGTTTTGTGATATTTTTGTTTTATTGTAAAGACAATCGTGAGCCATGTTTAGATAGTATATTATTGCTGGAACTTTTCATTTCCAACATTTCATTCTTTTCATGTAATTTTCATTGCAATAGTAAAAATAATACACTTGTTGACAGAAACATGCCTGACATATACTCCTAATTCTACCTTCTAAAGTAACCAGGATATTCAATTTAGAATCTATGCATTTTTCTTTTGTTGTACATGTGTGTGTTTGGTGTGTTTTATTTGTTAACAATGTTGACATTCAATATTATATCTATTTCCTTTTTAGATTTTACTTTTCATTTTCCAGTTTTTAAGAAGTCTGAAACATGTCAGGACTAGAATTCCTAGAGGGTAGTAAATATTGGAGGACTTTCTTCCTCCTTCCTTAAACGGTGAATGTGACATAATTTGCCCCACCTTATAGCCCTTCGGTCAACTAGGAAATCAAATAGGATTATAGTCTCTGTACTTCAAAGGGTGCCATTTAACCACTTTACACAAAAACATCTTGCATCACACAGACAAGTCTGATTAGGTTTTCTCTCTCTCCTCTGCACGGGCACAAGACACCCTACCTAGAGCTGGATGGAATGTCTACTCAGAACTTCGCTCTGTTTCTATTTTCTTTTTCAAAGATAACTCCGTTGGAGGGAACTTTTAATTTAGTGAAAAAGAGCTTACAAACGTATTTACTGCAGGGACTACTGTATAGCATATTAGCCCCAACGATGGCATTTTACACATTATAGGTGCTAAATAAATTGTTGGAATGAATGAATGAATTTTTCACTACATTCATCCTGTTTCAGTTTTCTTTCAGGATTATAAAATCCATGGTTTTCTGATAGATTTATATTTTCTTTCTTTTTTCTTTTCTCTCCTCTCTTTTCTTATGTGTGTGGTACTGGGGATTGAATCCAGGGATGTTCTACCTCTGAGCTATTTTATTTTTTACTTTTTAAAACAGGGTCTCACTAAGTTGCAGAGGACCTCACTAAGTTGCTGAGGCTAGCGGCCAACTTGGGATCCTCCTGTCTCAGCCTCCCAAGTACTGGGGATTACAGGCTTGCACCACCACGCCCAGCTCTATTTTCTTTCTTTTTCTCTTTTTGGTACTGGGGATTGAACCCAGGAGAATTTTACCTCTGAGCTACACCCCATCCCTTTTTATTTTGTATTAGGAAAGAGGGTCTCACTAAGTTTCTGAGGGCTTCTCTAGTTGCTGAGACTGACCTCGAATCTGCAATCCTCATGTCTCAGCCTCCCAGGTCCTGGAATTATAGGGGTGCACCACCATGCCCCACTTTCTATTTTCTTTTAATGATGGTCAATGCTTAAAATATTTCTAAAGAATTCCTTGTTGATGCCATACAAAGCCATATATATACATATAAATTATTGCATGTAAATACAATCAAAATTTAAATTTAATTGCAGAATTTTGTCAGGAAGAACTCTATGAATATATATATATATATATATTCATATATATATATATGAATAATTGGGAGGCATTACAGCAAGCAGACCTTGCAGATCAGTGGTGGTAGTAGGTGGGAGTAAGACAATGGAAATATTTCTTCGCCTGATCAGAAACATACAGATGGCCTCACTAGGTAGAGAGAGAGAGAGAGAGACAGGGAGAGAGAGAAAGAGAGAGAGAGAGAGAGCTGAGGCTGGCCGCAAACCCGGATCCTCTGGTCTCAGCCTCCCAAAGTACTGGGATTACAAGCATGCGCCACCACGCCCGGCCTATCATTTTTCTTTATGGTTATAATTTCATCCATGATCTTCCTTTCTTTATATCTATTTTGTCTTTTACCACTATCCATATTCTAAAATGCTCTATTCTGCCTTTCCAACCATTCTATTTTCTACTGCTTTTGTTCCTTCCTAAATATGTATACATTTAAAAATATAAAAACACTATCCTGCCAAAAAAGTTTATGATTTTTTTTCCTATTTTAGTATATCTCTACATCTTTGAAATTCAACTAAAGAGACAATAGAGAATATAAAGTGATTTATTTATTTTTAAATTGAATTTTATAGCTGAAGACACTGACCAAATATCTTATGGACAATAAAATAGCTATTTCAAGTCGATTCTAACCTAGAGACATGTCCACTGACATTCAGTCTGTGTTTCCTCTACTACACTTGATCATCTTTCAAATAAAGCTAGTATCATTTGAGGACCATTTAATTTGGTGCCATGGGTTAAGTTTGTATTATGTTAGTATTAAACATTTATTAGAAAAAAATAAATTGATACAATTTTATTAAAAGTAGGATGTAATGGTGATCATTCTTCCCTAGGTTTTTCTAATAAGAAAAAATATAATCCATAATTTTAAAAGTTCGATAGTTTGCAAAATAATTAATTAATAACTTCAATATTTTCAACTACCAGACTAATAAGAACATGTTTGTAACAGAGTTTCTAAGTTATGCCCACAAAAATAACAGTTCTTATTAAACAAGAAAAAAAGTAATAGGATACTTTAAATATGTCCTCATAACGTACAATGGAAAGAACCACACACATACACTAACAGTTTTAAATTAATTCTCAGAGGTTTGCTAAAGTATTTTGGGTGTATAAAGTTCCAAATATTGGCACAAAAAAGAAGATAACTATGAACATAGTTAATGTTTATTATAATTTTGAGATGATCTAAATATTCTAAATTATCTGAATATGATTTGTCATCTACTTTACTAACTAGTGTGCTGAAGATTTTATTCTAAATAATTTTTTAATAGTCTGACCTAATTACTCCCTTATGTCAAAACACTCAATTGTTTCATGACTTCTACTCCAAAACTATTTGGGATTGCCAGAATGCTTCCTAGGGGTATTGACTTAGGGAGGAGATATTGGAGCAGAGAATTGTTTACAAGTATAAAAAATAATAAAAAAATCAGTTGTAGAATTTTGATAAGGATATGATTCAAACTTTAAAGTCTTAGAATTGGATTGCTTTCCTTTCAAAGATGATACACACACACACACACACACACACACACACACAAATGTATATATACAGATGTGTATATCTGGGTGTATATATGATATTTGCATTTACAACCCCACACAGTAGACCTATCGCTTTCCCAGCTATTCTCAGGTGACCTATGACCTTTCACTTGCCAAACCAAATTACCAAAGGTTTTAGCAGTATAAACTACAACATAATTTATGTTCAACAGCACAAACTAGGTCTAGAAGCTACACTCTCATTCACTGACAAAATAATAGCTGCATTTCTGAGCAGTTAGGAAGCAATGTAAAAAATTAAAGAGTTTGTCTGTCTACCCAGCCTTATGGAAAGTACTTTGTAAGGATAAAGAGATAAGTATCAGCAAGGGTGAGGAAAGGTTACTACCCCAAAAGTATTATGTTTATAAAATAAGACAGTATGAATTAAGAAGCATTTTATATGAAGTATGAAAAATATGCGATCTCGCTGCTGAATGCACTGCTCTCATGCTCGTTTGGTAACCGCAGTTTGCCAGCGGCTTAGGTCTTAAGTCCTTAATAGGAGAGGTCTGCGCGTGAGAGCAAAACGCAGCTCCTGTTGGACTTGGTTGCAGAGAGCGATCATGTAGATACAGCAAGACTGAGCCAAATTCCTGCAGTATTTGTCTTGCCTTTTTTCTGGACATCAAAATAACTAGAAGAAATCATGACTTCTAACTATGAGAGATAACGATATTTTTTTATATATGGAAGTTCTTTTCAGTGGTGTTTTAAGTTACTGACTCTAAAAATATAAAAAAAATACATTTTAAAGTTTTAATACACATGAAATATAGAGGTCTATGTGTGCAGGTCCTCAAACCGGGAGCCTGCTCCACAGTCATGCAATCATTCTTAATGGCCACCCACAGACATGTTTTCCCCATTAAAATACTTTTAATGTATCAAAATGGACTTTTGATCATGTTCCAATCTTTGGATGAATGAAACACAAGATTTGGAAGTATTTCATGACTTGCTTCATAAACATTTTATAGTCAAATATTATTTGCTGTGGGATACTTCATAGATGTCTCTTTGAAATTCCTGACTATTCAAAAATATAGATATTTATTGGGTATTTTACTAGACATTGATAAGTAATTTTTACTAAAATCAATTAAATATATTATGTTTATAGATCTGGGAAAAATGATTGGGCATATAATCTTCAGTAAATCTGACCAGCCAGGCCTTCAACACCCACTGCTCTCTTTCTGTGGTTCTACTTGGTTATTTAATGCTCCATCCTCAATTCTTCACACTTTCTCAGCAAATGTTCTGGCTTTCCTCTTTAACTTTAAAATCACAGCATACATATGGGTACTACTAAGGAATGCTAAAAATCATAATACTTTATGGTCTAATTTTTTAAATAATTTACATGGCATATAAGTTAGGGTTTGAAATATGGATATTCAATATTAATAAGTTCAAAGGGAAATGTGCCAAGAAATATTTGCCAGAAAAAAGAAATTTGTAAAAGGATGAAATCTAATATACAAAAATATAATTTATATTACAACAATATATATTTAACCTCATGCAGACATTCAGGTGTCTTTTTTCTGATTTAAAAGTAATAGAATCTTGCCACCACCCCATAAAATATTTTGATAGAAATTTCTTGCAATTTATTAAATTATATGGTTTCATAATAGATTCAAGAAAGTTTCATTGCCCTATGCATTTCTGTGAGCATTTTGTAACATGGGGTACAAAATTTTTACTATAGATATCCCAAAACTTCTTTTGAATTAATAAAAACATAATTGTTTATCTTATACCTTACTATATAGAAATAATTTACATGTAAAAAGCACACATTTCTGAATACATATTTTAAGGAAGAGAGTGGGTTAGCTAGTAGTTCTATGTAAATTAAGTGTTTTTTCAGTAAGTTACTTAGCAGAGATTACTCAATTTGACAGATTTAAGAAGTTGGAGTTCAACATTCACCCAATTGATGCTTATGCTCTTTAAGAATGGGTCTTATCACTTGTTTGCTGGAAAGCTGATAAATCTGGATTTGGTGAAAAAGTATGAGGTATATTCATTAATTTGAGTGTATTCTGAAAACTGATTACATATGTAGCATACGGTCTCCAGTACATAATACTATTCCTAAAGTTACCACATTTTTTTAAACTTGCTGATCAGCATATCAATTGATCATGTGGGATTATCTCATTTAATTTACACAACTCCCCAAAAGGAGGTTTTACATGAGGAAACTCACATATGAGAAAAGTGAAACTCAGGATACATAGGCTCAAGATTCCATCTTTAGTGATAACAAAGAGATGTGATCACATGTCTCATAGAACTTCAACAGTAGTGCTTTTCATGGGAGGAACATGGAGGAAAAGGATGTAGAACCACAAGCTGAACAGAAGAATAAGGCTACACTATGTTATTGTTTTTTTCAATATACTTTTATTGGTGCATTGTAATTATAATCATAATGAGGTAGAGAGTGGTAGGAACATACATGCACACAACACTTAGTGTGTTTCCCTCCAGATCCCACCCCACTCCCTCCCCTTCCCTGTACTTGTCATTGAGATTGGTATTGACAATTGTGTATATGTACATAGCATTATTTGAACTGTTGCCTTCATCATATCTACTCCTTCCCCAAACCCCCTCCATCACTCCATTGGAGTCTCTCCTTTATCTAAAGTCCCTTTTGTTATCCAGTTTTTCTCTAGCTTCCACATATGAGAGAAAACATACAACTGGTCGTGTTCTGAAACTGGCTAACCTCACTTAGCATAATATTCTCTAGTTTAATCCATTTTCTTGCAAATGACATAATTTTGTTCTTCATGTCTGAGTAAAATTCCATTTTGTGTATAAATGCCACAGTTTTGTAGTCCATTCTTCTGTTGATAGACACCTGGGCTGGTTCCATAATTTGGCTATTGTAAATTGTGTTGCTAGAAACATGGACATGCGTGTACTTTTTTGTATTCTTGATGATTGGCATTCTAACTGGAGTTAAATGGAATCTCAGTGTGGTCTTGAATTGCATTTCCCCTATTGCTAATGATATTGAACATTTTTTTCATATATTTATTGGCCATTTGTAATTCTTCTTTACAGAAGTGGCTATTCAGTTCCATTGCCCATTTTTTAATTGGGTTTTTATTTTTTATTGTTAAGGTTTTTAAGCTCTTTATATATTCTAGATATGAGTCCTCTATCAGAAGAGTAGCTGGAAAAGATCTCCAATTCTGTAGGCTTTGTCTTTAGACTCTTGATGATTTCCTTTGCTGCACAGAAGTTTTTAATTTAATGTAATCCCATTTATTGATTCTCAGTCTTATTTCCTGAGCTTTGGGGGTCTTATTGAGAAAGTCTCTACCAGTTCCTATATGTTGGAGCATTGATCCTATGTTTTCTTCTACTAGTTGCAAAGTCTCTGGTCTAATTTCTAGGTCTGTAATCCATCTTGAGTTGACTCTTGTTCAGGGTGAGAGGTTGGGGTTTGACTTCATTCTTCTACAAATGGATCACCAGTTTTCCCAGTTCCATTTGTTGAAAAGGCTGTCTTTTCTCTAGTGCATGTTTTTGGTACCTTTTTCAAAAATCAAATGGCTACAAATGAGAGGATTTGTTTCTATACCTTCTATTCTGTTCCATTGGTCTACGTGTCTGTTTTTTACTGTTTAAAGCATGAAAACAGAATTAATTCAATTAACTAATTCTCAACATTAAGAAAGGAAGATTTTCGCCGGGCGTGGTGGCGCACGCTTATAATCCCAGTACTTTGGGAGGCGGAGACCGGAGGATCCGGGTTCGCAGCCAGCCTCAGCTCTCTCTCTCTCTCTTTCTCTTTCTCTCTCCTTAGTGAGGCCCTCCACAACTTTGTGAGACCCGGTTTCAAAATAAAGTATAAAAAAATAGGCCGGGGGTGTAGCTCGGAGGTAGAACGCCCCTGGGTTCAATCCCCGGTACCGCAAAAAAAAAAAAAAAAAA
Organism: Glis glis; assembly: GCA_004027185.1. Classification (NCBI taxonomy): domain Eukaryota; kingdom Metazoa; phylum Chordata; class Mammalia; order Rodentia; family Gliridae; genus Glis; species Glis glis. The sequence continues at coordinate 26,958 of PVJS01013324.1, read as the reverse complement.
AAAGAAAGGAAGATTTTATCAGAGGAGGGATGTTGGTGTCCCCTGCCCTACTTAGTGCTGTTTAGTGCAGCTCTAACTACTTGGGTTTCTCTCAATAAGAACTATCTTATTTTATTGCAGTTTCCAGTCATGTGAGGTTGCAAATATTAGTTAAATCATTTAAATATTCAGAAGTTATGGCCTTCTGATCTAAGGATCTGAGATATTCAATCTATGTAACTTTCTTGAGCTTATAATAATAAAAGCTATAATTATCCTTTGCAAAAATTAAAGCATTTCTAGCTTATCAAATATAGAGTAATAATCACAAAATGATCATTCTAGAAGTCCAAAGTTATGATAATAATCTTCTTGTCAAAAGGAATTCTGCAACTGTTAAAATGCAATCATGTCCTTTTTATTGCACTGTGCAATATCTGGATTTCTATTTTACAGTTAGTGACTCTACATGTGATCTACAAAATAGAAATAAGTAACTGAAAATATTCATCCATTCATTTCTTTATTATTGCTCTGTTTCCCAAAGGTAAACCAGTATAAATTTTTCATGTGAGAATAATATGTGTTTTTTGAGGAACCAATAACTCTTTTGAGAAGGTAGCTTTATATGTACAGCAGCTTCTTATTTTCTCACGTATTCTAGTGGCAGTAGTTATTAAATTTTTATGCAGAAGTTATTGGAAATGTATAATGATAAATGTGTATATATCCTTAAATATACTAATGTATATCCGATTCACATTACTTTATTATGGATCACTTTCTCAAACACTGAAATCATTCCACATACATTTCACTCAGCAATGGTTTTCAACATTGATTAGCCAGGATGCACTGTACTTGGTTAAGCATTCTCTTCTATTTCTATTCTTCATATTTTGGCAACTAAACTTTACTCATTGACATATGGAATTTGCAATCAGAACTTCCTTAAATGAGCTCTTTCAGTGAACATTAATAAAGAATGATGAAATCCACGAAGCACAAAAACATCTCAGATTCATTTTTCTTTTTACAAACTATCAAAGTACCATCATTTAATGTAATTATAATTCTTCTGCCACAACTGAAATTAATGCCCACACAATAATAATTTCCAGACAGAAACAGCAGGACTTAAAGAAATCCTAACACTGATGTACAATGGTTTCCATACTGGGTGGTACGGCAGTTAAAATCTCTGCTACCTTGTTAGTGTTTGCATCCCAGTTTCATACAATGAAACTTGTTTTAGACTTTAGTGATGATGTAGTATTTTTGTTTTTACTAAATATGCACAATAGAGAGGCAAATGAATTAGTTGATTTTCATCAGGCAACTGAACACCTTCCTAGTGTGGATAAAATTCACATACTGAATACCTACAAATGTATATTCACACACATGATTAAAAACTGTCCTACTGAGAGTGCACAGCCATGTTTATAACTACTTAAATTTTGAAATACTATACATTTGAAAAGAACAAATCCTCAATGGTATATATTTCAAACATGTTCACTTCATCTGGTTAGCAAAATTTGAACATTAATGGAAAAAATAATTTCCTCATATATAAAATATACAAATAGAGATAAGCCACATATTAAGAAAAAATGTTTGGAAAATATATATCTGATAAAAAGCTTGTTTTCTAAAATATGTAAAGAACTCTCAAAATGTAATAGTAAAAAAACTAATAACCTAATTAAAACATGGATAAAAGATTTGAAAACCAAAGCTGATACACACAAAACAAACATATGACAAGATGCTCCACATCATATGTCATTAGGAAATTACAAATTAATAATAAGTTTCAGAAGATGGTGGCAGAGTTAAGACCTGAAGGCAAGCTTGACTCTAACTCATCTCAGGAATTCTGAGTTGAGCTGCATCCCACATCCCAAACTACCTTCATGGGAGGTGGGAACTAAAGTCAGAGAAACACAAGAATATTTACAAGGACATTTTTAAACACCAAGGCTGAAAAAGAAAAAAGAAGCAACAAATCCCTGAGCGAGTAGAGACATGAAATGAGAACAATAGTGTGCACCCCCAATCAGCAGAAATTTTGGAACCGCCAGAAAATTTCACATCCAACAACCTGAGACTTATTCCACAGACAGCAAGGGAACCAAACACAGAATCGCACAGCCCTGTGGTGACACGGGAGAGAAAAAGGTAACCAGACCCATAACCCCGTCCCTTCCTACCTCTCTGGACCCACTGTGCACCCAGCAAAAGTGAGTGTACAACCCACAGGGAGTTAAGTGCAGTCCCCGTACTGTGGGTAACTGAAAAGAGACCATAAACAGAGAGGGTAGGAATACACGCAGACATTGGCTGCATGCCGCACACGCAATTCTGAGGAAAACACTGGGTTTGGGAGCTGCAAACCAACCTAGCCTTTTCTGTGGAGAGCATGGACTCCCCATACTTGGTTTGGGATAGACCCTGCATCTGGGGCCTGGTGCTCGCCACCCACACAGAGGGAGATGCCTGTCCATGGTCTCACCAGAGGTCCTAGCGCTGGGGCTGCAGACTGACATATTTTACAGGTTTCTGAGCAAGCAGGAATTCTGGAACCTGCTGGGGAATCTCCTGTAAGACAGACTCAAGAGGGCTGCAGAGGCTAAGTGGGACAGTTGCTGTTTTTTGTTTGTTTGTTTTGCTTTGTTTTTTGTTTTGCTGCTGCTGCGTGTTTGTAGTTTTTTTCTTTTGCATTTTTTTCTTTCCTCCCTCTTTTCTTTTCTTTTTCTTCTCCCCATTTTTTGCAGTTCTGGAGATTCAGTCTAAGAGCCTTGTGAACACTGGGCCACTGCCCTGCCACTGGGCCACACCCCAGCCCCCAGCCCAGAAGAGCCTCTTCCAAGCAGCCAGCAGTCATGACTAGCCCCTCCCTACTCCTACTACAGACTCTGCCTAATTAACAAAGTGGGAAACCCTGCAGACAGCAGAGCAGGGTTGAACCAGAGCTCTGGAGCAGCATTCGCATCTCTTCTAAGCAAGTCTCAATTGAAGAAAGAAAAACCTGGCAAGGGACTATCCAAATTCAAAACATAATTAAACTCCTCTCCAACAAGGAAATTTTACTCTCTGTTAAACAATTCTTAAGTTTCCCCTCTTTTTTTTTTTTACTTCTCTTTTCCTCTTGTGTGCATATGTGCAAGTAATTGTGTTTTGTTTTGTTTTGTTTTGTTTTGTTTTGTTTGACTCCCTGTTCCCTGGTTTGTCCACGCCTTGTATTTTTTGCATTTCTTATCACTATAACTATTCATTCTATACTGTTACTAGAATTTTTCATATCTATATTTTATTATATTTTCCTATCCTTACTTAAACTCTTATTCTATTTGATTCTATTTTCTACCTTACCCTATTCTCACTTCCCTCATTCTATCCCCTTCCTCTTCACTCACCCTTCATCATTGTTTATGTCATAGTTTGCCCTTGTATATACCAGTTGAGTCCTCTAAATGCCTACTGCTGAGGATAGACCAGATAGGTGAACCAACAAGACAGACTTCCAGACACTAAGGACAGGCCAATCCCAGCCACCAGTGGAGCTTCCCAGCACCCAACACACAGAAGTTTAGAAATGCACAGGACACAAACTACATTGGCCTGCACCTCAGATACTATTCCCTATTAGGGAAACTACAGGTAGGTGCTTTGTTTTTAAAACCTGTGACCCATCAATGCCACCATTGCAGCATGCAAACAGAGTCCTGAAATTGCAGCAACCCAGTGCTGGTGGTCTACAGGCAGAACAACAGAGGGGTGATACAGGACACAGACCACAGAGATGGCCTTGTAGGGTGATAACTACTCAACAGAAAGCTGCGACTATCCATACAACTGAAACTATTCACTTTTAAGACATGCTTTGACCTGTAATCCCAGTACTTAGGAGGCTGAGACAGAAGGATTGTAGGTTCGAGGACAACCTCAGCAAGTAGTGAGACTCTCATCAACCTAGCAAGATACTTTTTCAAAATGAAAAATAAATAAAATAAAATAGGGCTGGGGGTATAGCTCAGAGGTATAATTCTCCTGAGTTCAATTCCCAGTGATACACACACACACAAAAGACATATCTTGAGGTTGATATTTACCTCCAGAACAGGATATCATAAAGGGAGAGAGATTAGACATAGGAAATCCACAGATTGAGAGAGAGCAAGCCAGCAAATGCAACAAAGATACAAACTTAAGAAACCTGAAAACATGAGAAAGAAGAATAGTAAGGAAACAATGAGCCCCCACAATCCCACAACAACAGAACTCACCAACTCAGAGTTGCAGAGAATTCCAGAAGGAGAATTCAGAACTTTAATAGTGCAAATGATTTGAGATTTCAGAAAAGAGTTCAGAGAAGGCCTGAAAGAAATGAAAGATCATATCAACAAAGAAACTGATACCCTGAACAGGAATCAAAAAGAAGTTCTGAAGTAAGAGAAGGATACAATAAATGAAATGAAAACTTCAATACAAACCATCAATGGTAGACTAGACCACATGAAAAACTGAGTTTCACTCCTAGAAGATGACCACTCCAAAAATGAATGCATAGTATACAATATAGAAAAATCAATTTGACAGCCTGAACTGGACATCCAAGATATTTGAGATAACTTCAAAAAAGCAAACCTAAGAATAATAGGCATAGAAGAAGATCTAGAAGCTGAAACCAAAGGAATAAAAAATCTCTTCAGAGAAATAATATCAGAGAATTTCCCAAACACAGAAAATGAGGTCAATACACAGGTATAGGAAACATACAGAACCCCAGTTAGACAAGATCAGAGAAAATGGTTCACCACGCCACATAATAATCAAATTGACTAACATAGAGACCAAAAGAGAATCTTAAATGCAATGAGAATAAAAGACTGAATGACATTCAGAGGCAAAACAGTAAGAATCACTCTAGACTTCTAAAACCAAGTCATGAAAGCCAGGAGGGCCTGGAATGAAATATTCTTAGCCCTGAAAGAAAACAACTTCCAGCCAAAACTACTTTACCCAGAAAAATGTCTTTCAAATCTGAAGGAGAAATAAAAATCTTCCATGACAAACAAAAGCTAAAAGAATTTATGTCTTCCAAACCAGCAATAGAGAAAATACTCAAAGAAATAAATTACACTTGTAATCCCAGTACTTTGGGAGGCAGAGACCAGAGGATCCGGGTTTGCGGCCATCCTCAGCTCTTTCTCTCTCTCTCTCTCTCCCTCTCTCTACTTAGTGAGGCCCTCTGCAACTTCGGGAGACCCGGTTTCAAAATAAAGTATAAAAAATAGGGCCGGGGTTGTAGCGTGGAGGTAGAACGCCCCTGGGTTCAATCCCCGGTACCGCAAAAAAAAAAAAGAAATAAATTACAAAGAAATAAAAAATTAAATGCCAGAACCAGAGAAAGAATGATTTACATCAAATGAACAACTAAGCAATGAAGAACAAATACTACCTCAAACAGAAAATACAACTCAAAATGATAGGAATTAAAAGTCATCTCTCAATAATTACACTGAATATCAATGGCCTCAACTCCCCAGTGAAAAGACATAAAGTGGCAAAATGGTTTAAACATCATAATCCATCTATATGATGTCTGAAAGAAATGCACTGTACAGGTAAAGATATTCACAAAATAAAGGTGAAGGGATGGAATAAGGTAATCCATGCAAATAGAACTCGAAGACAAGCAAGGGAAACAACTCTCATATCAGACAAAATTGACTTCAAGCCTAAATTTATTAAAAGACACAACACAGGTCATAACTGGTAAAAGGAATAATCCAACAAGAGGATATAGCAATAGTCAACATTTATGCTCTGAACATAGGTACAACCACTTTTATAAAACAAACTGTTCATGACATTAAATCTCACATAGATACAAATACAATAATACTGGGAGACTGCAACTCCTTTCACACCTCTAGACTGATATTCCAGACAACAGATCAGCAAAGATGCCTCAGACCTAAACAACACCTTAAACCAAATGGACCTACTAGACATATATGGAATATTCCATCCAACTACAGTTGAATAAACATTCTTTCAGCTGCTCACACAACCTTCTCCAAAATAGACCATATCCTGGGCCACAGAGCAAGCACTAACAAATTTTTTAAAATGTGGATTTTCTGTACCCTAGATATGATGTGATGAATTATGCTTTACCTCTGTTCTTCAAACATATATAGCTATATTCTAACTTGAGAAAACATCAGACAAATCACAATTGGAGAGCATTCTACAAAATATTTAACCACTACTCCTCAGAACTATGGAGGCCATCAAAAGCAAGAAAGTCTGAAAAAAATATCACAGTCAAGAAAAGCCTTAAGGAAATACGGTAACTTAATGTCATATGATGTCCTAGATAAGGTTCTAGAACAAGAAAGGGACATTAGGACATTAGAAACTAAAGAAATAGTAATAAATAATAGGCTTTATTTAGTACTACTATACCAGTCTTGGCTCACCCATTTTAACAAATGTGCCATAATAATGTATTATACTAGTAATGGGGGAAACGGTGAAGGGTATGTGAGACCTCTCTGTACTACCATTTCAATTTTCTTTTTCTGCAACTCTAAAACTATTCTAAAAAATAAAGATTACTTTTAAAATAGTGACATTGAGTAAAGGCCGTACAGTATTCAAAAAGCCAGCCATGTCTACATTTGGTGGGAGGGATAATCCAAGAAGAAATAACAACAAAGTCTTAAGGGGATGATAGGTCTAATGGATTTACATCCAAGTAGCAGAAAGAAAACCATGTTGCTTGAGTGTTCTTTGTCTGGGGAGAGTAATGAGAAATACAGTCATGGAGGTTCTTGGGTAATGAAGAGCCATATAACTCATGATTGGTGATTTAGATATTCTTCTGAATGAGTTGGGAAATAATTATAAGATTTTGACAAAACAAGTTATGTATGCATTTGACTTCATTTCAACAGGCTAACTTTAAACATGTATGTAGACTAGACTTACAGATTCCAATTCTGATCTGACTGTATAGGCAGCCAGACCCTCACATAATTAACAAGCCTATGTTTGAGACAAAATAAAACAAAGCAAACACAAAAGTCTGAAGGTTTGGGAGCATGAAAAAAAGCTGGCAGATTCTGAAAGAGTGTAAATACTTGGCAGATGGCACTGGAAGAGTGTGAGATACCCCTTTTTGTGGCCTTAAGCTAAAAACTATAAGAAAAAACATCCATACATATTCTTCCTGGACAAAGGAGACTTCCTGGACAGAAGGATAGAGTTCAGGGCAAATGTGAACACTGAAAAGCAAGAGAGGTTTCCTCAAAGAAAGAGACCAGCAATAAGCAACCTAAATTCTGTATATAAATTGTGCCTAAATCTATGCATGGCTTTTGAACTACACAAATGTAGGCAGATGGCAAAGTGCCCACTCAAACTGACAAGTATTTGTAGTTTTAAATTTTTCAAGTTAACTTCATGCTAATGTCAAAATATGAACTCAATTTGAAGAAATAGAACAGAATCCAGGGTCTCTATAACAAAACATCCACAATGTCTCAGATACAGTCCAAAATTACTCAACATATGGAGAACTAAGAAAATGTGTCCCACTATCAAGAGAAAAAACTCAGATGTTGAAATTTAAGGTCACAATAAGATATCTAGAAAATATAAAATGTATAAAATTAAACAAAACACTTCTATTTAATTCACATCAAAATTTCACAAAGGCACCTAGAAAACACTTTGAGCTGAATGATAAAATCATACCAAAATTTGTGGGAGATCACTTGAATAGTGCTTAGGGGGGAGTTTATAACTTTCAGTGTTTATATTTTAAAAAACTAGCCTGAAAGGGTGTAGAATAAGGCAGTCATAAATAGTCTGTTGGAAGCCTTTGCAATGATCTAAGATAGATGTTGGTAGTTTGGGAAAGTAACTCAACAATGGAGGTAATAAGTGATGGATGGGTGAAAATCTAGAGACAGATGAAGTTAGATCTGACAGGCTTGGTTGCAGCATTTGATAAGGGATGCGAGAGAATGTGAGAAGTAAGGGTGACTCCAAATATGTTGCATCTTCTGCTTAAGTACGGTGCATTAAAGGAACCTCCAATTAAATGAAGAGAAAGTCATGTCTTGATAATTAGTAATTGTGCATTTGCTTAGTGATACACTGAACTAACGTTAACCCAAATTGGTCAATAGGTTAAGGTTACCATTAGCCAAAATAAACAGGATTGTAGCCGAAGTGAGCTTGGGGAAAGTAGCAGTTTACTCTCACAGGCCAAGTTGGACATGCCTATTTGGTAGCTAGAAAGACAGACAAAATACTTGGCTGGACACATGAGTCTGGAGACAGAAGTACCAGGTAGGGATGTACATTTTTTAATTATACACATGCATATTGTAGTTTAGTCTAAGAGACTGAATAATATCACTTAGGGATGGTATGGAAATAAGGTTTTAAAAAAATAAAGACCAAAGACTGGGCCCTACAATGTCTAGAAGATTAGGGAAAGAAAAGAACCAGGAAAGGAAGCTGAAATGGAGCAACCATAGGCCTGGGAGGAAAACCAGAAGAATATGGTATCTGGAAAGCTACGGGAACACAGCTAAGGAGGAGAGTGCCATCAGCATGCTCAGCTTTATTTATTTAAACTTGGGGTATTAAAGTGTTAAAAATATGTGGTTAAAATAAGAGTAAATGAAAGTAAAAGTGCACAGTAAAGTATATAAATTTTAAGTCTAAACAACTAGAGGTCTTCAAAGTTTAAAAATTTGGTAGAATTTTGATAAAAATTTTCAATTAAGTTAACAAAATAATGGAAGCAACAGGCTAGAACATTTTTAAAATTTTAACTTCTTCTTTGAAAAGAATTTTAAACATAAAAATGTTGTAAAATTGACAATATTATAAAGAACAATCAAATAATCTTTTCTCAGATTTTCTTATTGTTAACATTGAAGCCATTTTCTTTATAATCTGCTGTCTGTACACATGTATACATTAATTTTGGAAGTATGAATAAAACCATATCCATTTGTCATTTGGTGGAATCAGCTCTGAATAAGTATTTAAGTAATTACTATAAATAATAAGAGTTTTAAACTCTGCTCATATTTTTGGCATAACCTTTAGTTGGCATGTTCTAGGAATTGATACATACACTGAAAAGAAAATTGTCTTATATATTTTTAAAATTTTCCTTCTTAAAAAACTTCAATATTATTTTGCATCATGACCAGAAATACAAAAATTTATGTGACCTGATTTTGCTAAGATAATCAAATCAGAACATCTTCTGCCATGGCACTTTTTTAAAAAAATAAATGTTCTTCTTTTAGCAATGTGTGGGGAAAATGGCAAGTTAGGTGTTATATGGCTCAACAAATGTTATTTTCTGTGGGTTCATATTTCAGCTACACTTAGAAATATAGAATTCCATAAATTTTAAAATATAATAGATGTTAGTAAATTGGTAAAACAAAAATCATGCTTTTACATTCTCTTTTGGTATACAACCTTCTAATGCTCATTCAAATATTTTAGATTCATATTTTAATAACAATTTCGGTGATATAATCTTGTTACACAATTAAATAGAAGGTTAAGTATATCCTATTTACCAGTTGTTTAGGACTAATATTATGTAATCACAAATTTTACTATTCTAATCATTTGATTTTTCTGAAATGTGTATGCCTATATATATATATATATATATATATATATATATATGTCTTTATGTGTGTCACATACAATATGAACTGTATCACTTTAAATTATCAAATATGAGACTTTATTTTTTTTTTTTTGCGGTACCGGGGATTGAACCCAGGGGTGTTCTCCCTCCACGCTATACCCCGGCCCTATTTTTTTTATACTTTATTTTGAAACCGGGTCTCACGAAGTTGTGGAGGGCCTCACTAAGTAGAGAGAGAGAGAGAAAGAGAGAGAGAGAGAGAGAGCTGAGGCTGGCCATGAACCCGGATTCTCCGGTCTCTGCCTCCCAAAGTACTGGGATTACAAGCGTGTGCCACCACGCCCGTCTTTATTTTTTAAAAATTTAATTTTCTATAAAAATGCTTCAAATCTACATCTCTGATATAGCCTGAGTCTCAGTATTTCCATCAAAAAAGAAACATCATATCAAATTATACAAAATAAAATTTTCTAAATAAATCATATAAATATTTCAAAGTTTTAGCCAATTTTCTTTCCCACAGTCTCCAATCCCACCCAGAATTCATGTACTTATGTTAAAATAATGCAATTAAAAAGGGGTACATCATTCAAAAGAACAAAGTTAAAGCAATTTTTCTAGAATCTTGTAAAATAAAGTCAGCTAGATGCATCACATTATTTACCTTAATTTGAATTTTCATTTTTTCTAAGAATAGCTATTAGTATTTACAGTAAGAGGTGCTTCGCAATATTGCATGCAAAGGTGTCTCAGTTGCTCTGACTGAACTATGCTTGGGGGTCCTGTGTAACATAAGTGAGATTTATCACCAGTAGTCTAACTCATTCTCAGGATGAATTCCCTCCAGCTAAATGGCTCCCATTTGCATTTAACCATTTAGAAATAGAAGTATGAGAGCTATTATTTTGTTCACAATATAAAATCTGATTAAATTGATTTTACACAAAAAAATTTTAAAGCCTCAAATATGAAAGACCAGTACTTTCCTGAGCTTTGACTTAATTGAACCCATTGCTGTTGCATTTATAAAATGCTCTTTTAGGAAATACAATAGCATAACTCTGAATGCTGCTAGAATTTTATTTCCATCTGTAAGGTAAAATAATGACCTGAAAAATCAGCTCAGATTTCATTGTAATATGTAATTCTACAAAAATATCAGTCCAGAAGAACAGGCTTTATTCTGCAATTCATAAATTAGATTGTGCTTCTGCAAGGGCAAAAAGTTACATTGCTATGAGTTTACAAACTTTTGAGTTATTGAAGTATGCTCTAAAAGACTGTTGAAGGGCAAAAGAAAAGTTTCTGGCTTTACTACATAAATGGAGTGGGGAATCACTGCTTTTCCAATCAGACTAAATGGCACAGCAGGGATAATATTTCAGGCAAGAGAGTTTATCTGAAGAAACAGCTCCTTGATTAGAGCGGTAGTGATAAATCAGCCACACAATGTTCTCAAGTACAGCACCCTGGTTTAGTCACTCAAAGGAACGGAAACCCCATTAGACTTACAGCAGTAATGAAAGTTGCAGTGGAAGGGAATTCGGTAATCCTCAGAGGTAAAGGTAAAAAAATATGTGAATATTTTATTTCTTTTTTCTAAAGCTTTTTAAAAAATTGTTTCTTCCCAGAAGTTTTCAACAAAGTCCTTAACGTTTATTCAAACATATCATATTGATTTAGAATATTTATAAATTATTGTTTTTAATATAAGTGATTGGCAGCACAAATCCTTACTTATTCTTTGAACAGTTTTTCCAACGGGGCCCAAATGATCTTCTAATAGGAAATGTGGTTTATCAAAGAAACACTTCTGTTGGGGGGGGGGAATCAGGATGTGTCTGCAGATATAAATGGAAGTTAAAATTCAGGAAATTAGCCAGTGAGTATCCTCCTCATTCTCTGGGGGAGGTAGTTTTTAATTGCCTGACAGTATACTGTATTTTATGTACACGTGGCCAAAGAAGAAAATGTGAGGAAAGAAGAAAAAATGTTCTTTCCATCAGTTTGAAAGAATATTTTATAAGAATCAAGGAGATACAGCTAAATTTATAGCTGCTTGTAAATATGAATTAAAGGTGAAAATGACTCATTTGCCTGATCTTGATATTAAAATAAAATGCTTAATATTAGAAATACAGAATTATTATTTTTCCCAGCCTAAATTTGGTTTTAGCTTCTCATAGATTTATGGGTATCCATCACCAAGTCTTTCTTTGGTGCCTTCATAGAGAAATCAAACCACGAGATGTAACATTGCAGAAGACATTCCTTTACAGCACAGGATGACAAGGCTCCCCCCACTTAGCCAGCTCCTCGCCTGCCCAATGCAGAGCCCACGGTTTTCACCATCAGCCTTAATGACACATGTACAAGTTAACTGATGAAGAGTTATATTTCTGTGTGAAACAAAATTGTGATATGTTTGATTACTGTGTCACATATCAGAAAATAAAACCTTAAAAGCTATATAAGAAGGTTATTATGGAGAAAGTGAAGAGAAACTTAGAAAACAGGCACTCACAGGCAACTTCTGGTCTACCAAAAACAGAATGAGAATCCTGGGCACCAAGGACTTCATGAAAGCTCCAGTTTGCTTTTCACTGAATGAAGTAACAGTGACTTCATGACCATATAAGCCAGAAGAATTATAGTTATTAAGTACTTAGTAGACCACACTCCCCTACACTAGGAGGCTTGCATAAATCTTTTGTTGTTGTTGTTCCAATCTCCCACTACAATGATGTCATTTAATGATCAATTTTGTTATTCTACAAAGGAGAAAGACTTAGACCCAAAATATTATAAATTAAAAATAATTTCCACGTAGTAATAGTGGATGCAGATCATTCTGAATCCCAAACCGTCATACTTTTTAATATAATATACAGATAGTTGATGTTGCAATGGACATCTCTGCTTCTTCCTCCCCAGCATGAATTCCATCATGTGATAACTGCAACTTGGTTATCCTTTGGTAAACCCTCCTTATGCATGAATTTTTATGGCATCTTCAAGATTCCCTGGCTTCCCTAGGTCAAGACTGTGAGGTGAGAAGGGAGAAGACATGAGTGGTAACACAAGGACAAAATGCTGGAGTGGATTCATCAACACGTGGTCATCCTGAGGACATTGTCCCTTAGATTCTGTTCCTCTGCTCTCCAGGACTGCTTTGCCTTCTGTCCTTTCCCACTGCTGGTTCTACAGCCCTTTTTTATTTTTAATTTTGTGGGCACTCCTGTTTTCTTTCACTAAAAGTGCATTTCTCCACTAATGTAGCCAGTGCTCGTTTACATGTCGGTGATTGAAGAACCATAAGGGGTATATGTGGTTAGAAAGGGTAATCATACCTTGGGTTTGCTAGGCAGAAACCCAGTCTGAGATCCTAGTTTAATTATTAATATCCACTCTTTAAACTTCAAAAGTTCCTTGGTTTAGATGATAAATTGGATAATAAACTCTCAAGGCAACTCTTAATTATAGGCAGAACTTAGACGTCAAGCTGGTCTCCACAGTAGTGAGGAAGTCATGAAATAGTCTCTCCTATAAGTTGTCCCTCCCCTCCCCTCGTAGTGGCCTTTCTAAGGTTAATTTCCAAGCCTGTTAGGGTAGTTCAAGAAATAGGTTTATAATCCCTACATGCATTTGGGTTCAGTTAATGGTATAAGTTTCTCAAGTTTGAGGTGAAAATATGATGAGATGCGTAACAGAATCTGGAATCAGTCTTTGAACTGGTTCCATAACCAAATGGGACTTTCAGGATAAATTTGCAGGAAGTTATAAGTACATTTTGAAAACTGAAAAAAGTGAGTGAATATTTGTGACCCAGTGGGAGGATCACAGTATCTCATATAAGCATTTTAATTGTTTAATTATCTTACCTCGATGTAAGATGTTTACCCATTTCCACCTATTGCCATTTGCTTGCAATGGCTTCCCCTGAAAAGAGTATTCTTTCTAGCATCCTTGAAAGAGTCTGCATGAAACTTGCTTTGATCAATGAAATGTGAGCATAACTGATACATACCTGGTGTGAGCAGATTTTAAGACTCATTGGTTGACATTTGTACTAGATATTTTTTTGTTGTTACTTTTCCTCTTGTTATGAGAACAGTATGTCCTAAATACAAGCTGCTCTCTCAGCCTGAATTCTGCAATAAAGCCTCAGACAATACCTCCAATCTGCAGTCAAGTATACTGAATGTTACTGTAGGTGTCCAAAATTTTGGGATTTCTTGTCACTACCATATAACCTAACAAAAACTTCTAAAATGCAGGGGTTTCCTCACTTGGGCAAAGTGTTGAGATTAATTGACCTTTACAATTTCACATTTACAAATAAATTTTTCTAATATATTTACATGGAAATAACCAATTTGAAAGAATAAGTTAAGATTTTTAGCAAAAATGCCATTGGTAATTTAGGCATGAGAATAAAAGAGTAAAATAAAATGAAATTTTCTCAGATCATTTTTTTTTGAGGTACCGGGGATTGAACACAGAGGCATTCTACCTCCGCGCTACGCCCCCGGCCCTATTTTTGACAGCAGTGTGTAAATTATAAAATAAGAAGCCAATGAAATATATGATGGGAATTTCTTAGATTTCAAAGAATTACATTTTATAGCCTGTCATAATCTTGTGAATGCCTCACAAGATTTATTATAAATTGTGTGCCATTTTTCACATAAATGAATGAAATTTCTCTTCACTTTATTCATGAATATAATTTCTGGGAACTAGGAAGGCTTACAATGCATGGGAATAACATTTTTGGCTGCCAGTTTTATTACCTATATAATGATGTCATCAACAAAGAACAAATAAAGATATATTAATTGGACTGTACATAAAATACTGATTTATTTTTGACAAAGATTTTTAGTGTTTCCATGAACTTCCTGAAAACCATTTTCCTAAGTTTTATAAGCCAATTTTTGAATTTTAATGAGATCCACACCGTACTTTTAGCAGCAAGGTTACAGATAATAGCTAAGTAGAAGCATGTTAATTCAGTTCAAGTTTTCCATCAGTCAGAAAAACGATTCATCCAATTTCAGCTTGCAATGACAATCAAAGAGGTAGACAATATAAAGCAGAGAATAGAAAGACCAAACAAAACCCATAAATTTCCCCTCTGTTGGAAAAGCATAGTAGTTGAACATGTCAATTCAAAGACAAATACCAGAGTCATATTTAAATGTTTTATATGTTTAAATAAATTATAAACATATCTGTTCTTCATAAAGACATTGAATTGGTAATTATTTAGTAAAATCAATATGGATAAATAGCTATATTTTATTCTCTTAATTGCACTTGGGTAATGTATAATGAGAAATAAATTTTATGTACAGGTCATGACAAAATAAAAATGTAATGAATTCCTTTTTTCTCCATCAATGATCTAAATATTCTAGATAAAATTGGTTCATGGCTCAAATCATTCGGGTTTTTCTCTACATTTCATTTTATTCATTAGTTCCTTGTTTATTACTGAAGTCCAACTTGCTTAGCCATGCTTTCAACCCTCTGTGATCTACTGCATTCATCTCAATAGTATCAGATCTTATTGGATCTTATGGAAAAACTTGAACTGAACTAACATTCTTTTTCTAACTTGTAATATAAACTTCCTATCCAAAGTGTAGTCTGTGATTCTCATGCTACATCTCAATCAGTAGCATATTTACTATGAAGGAAATGAAGTTTGGTTCAGAGCTCCTCTAGTCCCTTCTGTGGCCTTAGGAAAGAACAAAAACAAATTTTTTTGTGTGTTCACATGGTCAAATGTTATCTTTAAAAGTCACAAAATTAATATAATTTATTAAGAATTGGTTCAGGCGCTGTCTCCTTTAACCGTGACTCCCTTCATCCCACTTCCACTCAAGGTAGGGGACAGTTAAGTGGCCAAAAGCATTCGAGATACTGCATGCTTCCATTAAAGAGGGCTCCCTACACTGTTTAAAATGATGGCTCCACAAAATTGGCCTTTTACTTCTGATTTCTAGTCACAACTACAATTGTTTCCACCCAAGTTAAGATAATGGTCTTTGTTTCATTTGGTTGTTTTCAGTAGTAAATATTGAATCAAGGGGCCCTCAGCCACTAAACTACATCTCAATCCTTTCTAATTTTCATTTTGAGAAAAGGTTTCAGTAAGTTGCCCAGCCTGGCCTTGATGTTGCTATCCTGTGTCAGCCTTCCCAGTAGCTGGGATTACAGTTGTGTACCATCAAGCCTGGCAAAATAATGATTTTGGAATAGAACCTATCTGTTTTCTTTTATACAGATTGCTAAATTCCATTTTTGAGTAAGATCCAAATAAAAAAAAATATATTCTGCTTGAAATATACTCCTTGTGCTCAGGTTACAACAAACAAGTTGTTCTTAGAAGAACCTCCATAATAGTCCATTTATAAATTTGATCTAATGTGCAATATTATATTCTCTGAAGAAAATAACCTAGTGTAATTGATCTTTTCATCCTTCATACCACCGTAGAGTAGTGGACACATTAGATATTCAATAGCATTTGCTTAAAAAACTGACATAACATATTTTCATAGGTTTGATTTTTCTAATATCCTCAGGTAACTTGAAAAATCTTTCCCTGCTTAGTCTCCAGATGAGAGGGTTGTCAGCTTATACCTTTGAGCCTTGTGAGATCTTTAGCAGAAAACCTAGTTATAATATATTAGACTCCTGACTAATAGGAACTCTGAGATAATAAATTATCTCATAGCTAACTTGGTGGCAATTTGTTACATAGCAATTTAAAAGTAATGCATCTTGTTTCACAGTCAGCCCAATATCTGAATCTTCCTCCATCCATACACTTTTTTTTTTTCATTTGGATTCTGTTTTACTAAACTCTCTTGGTCTCATTCCTACTTCTGTATCTGTTTCTTCTCAACCTACTTGGGAGAATCTTCCTCTATTGGAGTGTCCTCGGTTCAATATCTAATTCTCTTCTCTATATTAACTCATCCCCTTAATATTCACATCCAATCTCTTTCCTTAAAAAATATTCTATATACAGCATTAACTCCCCAAGTTTTTCTCTGGTTTAGACATGTCTTTTTAACTCCAGTCTTATATCCAGCAACCTTTTCAATAGTTCCTAATAGATATCTCAAACCTAACCAAAACTCAGGCTCTTCTTCCATGATCTTCTCTACCCATGGTCTTTCCTATCTCTTGATAGCTTCCTTTTCAAAGTGCTCGAAAACTTTGCAGCCATCCTTGACTCCTATTTTCTCCAAGTCTAGTATATCCACAAATCTTATTAGCTCTACTTTGAAGATATATCTAGACCTTTTATATTTCTCAATAACCTCCCTTCCATTGATGACTATCAGTATCTTAATTCAATCCCTTTTTCAACCTGTCCTCTCCAGTCTGTGTCACTCCTGTGCCCAAAAACATTCAGTAGCTTTCAATTTTATCCAAAAGATAAAGTACTTACAGTGGCACACAGTATTCTTTATGATCTGTTCAAATGATAGATCTATCACCCCATCATCTCCTGTTCTACTTGGTCTTGCCTTTTAATACATATCAGGTACACTCTCACCTTAGGGTCCTTGTACAGATGCTTCTCAGAATGGAAGTTTCCTCCATCACAGGGCCACATGGCAAACTCATATCTCTTTTAAGTCTTTCCTCAGATGACTCCCTCAATATACCTACCTGATGCACCTTTTGGTTTTATAGTAGTCTTGCTTGAACCCTCTGACACTACTACCCAGTCTCCTTTCAGCTGCTGCTTTGTTATCTCATACCAGTTATTACCTACCGACTTATTTATCCTGTTTAGTGATTATTATCTGTCTTCTCTCACTCAAACTAAGCTCTGTAAGAAATTGTTTGTTATTTTTTTTTACAAATATATTGTTTTAGAATATTTCTCTTTTTTTTGCGGTACTGGGGATTGAACCCAGGGGCTTTCTACCTCCGTGCTACACCCCCGGCCCTATTTTTTATACTTTATTTTGAAACCGGGTCTCACGAAGTTGCGGAGGGCCTCACTAGGTAGAAAGAGAGAGAGAGACAGGGAGAGAGAGAGAGAGAGAGAGAGACAGAGACAGAGAGAGAGAGAGAGAGAGAGAGAGAAAGAGAGAGAGAGAGAGCTGAGGCTGGCCACGAACCCAGATCCTCCGGTCTCCGCCTCCCAAAGTATTGGGATTACAAGCGTGCGCCACCACACCTGGCTTGTTTTAGAATATTTCTAGTTACACAGTAAAGACTCAAATATTTGTTTAATAATAATTAGTTTACTAAATATTTAAGATTGTATAGATTTTACCACAAGTAGAAAAAAAGAAAAAGGAATTCTGGACAAAATAAATAATTTATGCAGATGAAAGCACATAGAGAGAAGAATGTCATATTAAGCAAATAATAAATTCTGTTACCAGAATATCAAGATGTGAAACTAGAAAATTAGCCAGAAGAGTCAGACCTTACAATATTATCTGAAGGACCCTAAGGAGTTTGAACTCTATCCCAAAGAGAGAATGAAGGGAAAGAGCAGTCTGGTGGATAACATAGTACTTTTATTCCTGGGACTTCACATAGTCTCTCTTCCCTCCAAATCCATTAATTCAATTAACATGAGCATCTAGCAACCAAGCAGTTGTTTCAAGTCTCCTGAACAGTTGCCACCCAAGTTCAGACTGTTTTATTCCTCTACTTGCCTGACCTAGCTCACACCTAGTTAGAGTTTAAGGCATTGATAGGCTTAATTTTGAATTTATTGATACATTTGAATATATAACAAGTAAGGTATACCCAATTATGTTGAATAAATTATTCCATATGTTGTTGGCAAGACATCCATTTGGAAACATCTATTAAATGAATGGATATGTACTTTTGAAATTCTGAACTGGAGAATAAATTTGTCATACTCTTTTATTTCATAGGTATGAAAGACGTTTTTAAGGAATAGTTAGGTGAGAAGATGTGAAAGAATAGAATGATCCCAGAATTTAAGAAAGGTATGGGGGGAGGGGCTAGAGGACACTGAGAAGCTGAAATCAAGAGATCATAGAAGGACCAAACAAGAGTGCTGTACTGGAAAGGAATAGGTTTCGTGAAGGAGAGAATGGTGGAGCTAGGTGCAAGGATGTATGCCTATAATCCCAGTATTTTGGAGGCTGAGACAGGAGGAGAACAAGTTTGAGGCCAGCCTCAGCAATGTAGTGAGACCCAGTTTCAAAATAAAATAAATAAAAAGAACTGGGGGTATAACTTAGAGGTGGAATGCCCCTGGGTTCAATCCCCAATACCAAAAAAGAAAAAAAATGTGGTCATATGAGAAAAGTATTACAGCAGCCAAATAAGATAAATATTGCTAAATACTGAATATCTTATTACAAGTGACACTGAGGGTATCCTTAGCAACTATTGTTGGGCAAATTACCCAGGACTTAGAAATTAAGCTTAAATTTGCATGCAATGATTGTTGGGGACATGTATAGGAAAAAATACCTGTGATGGGTAAGGGAATTAAAATTGAACAAAGGGAATAGTTGAATTGCAATATGCCTGCCAGAGATGCCTCACATGATACTTGACCGAATGCTGACAATGGGCTGGCCTTTCATAGTGGTTCAGCTTGAAGCAAGGAGGCCTGGTCTTTATACAAGCACTTCTGTCAATAGGGTCTAAGAGGTTAGATTCCTCTGGGAAGAAGCATGACCTTGGGGTCAGATGGCTCATAGCTCTCTTTGGCTGAGGTTCATTCTTCTTAGTTGAGAGAGATTTACCTGAGGGTCATCTTTAGCTGATACTGTCAGAAGCTGGGGGGATGAGTGCCTCAAAATGATGGGGAGATCTGGGTGATGCATAAGAACGTCTTACAAGCAGTTCTTTTGCAAACTATACCACACATTAGAACCGCTTAAGGATTTTTTTTTTAAACAAAGATTCTTGAATCAGAATAAGCCTTAGGATAAGGGCCTGAAAATCTTATTTTTCACAAAGTCTCACATGCTGTTGATACGGCTATTTCATAAAAGACACATTTAGAAACTATGCACTATGGTAATAATTATAAGAGTTATTAGAGGGGTAGTAAAATCATATGTCACAGTGTAAAAGGTTGAAGAGTGAAGGAGAAAAATAATAAAAATAATATAGATAGTAGATATTTAAGAGAGAGATTTTTAGGAAGCTTGACATAGAAGGAAAAGAAAAGATAGAATAACAAGATTGAAACAGATTTTTATGCAGTTTGGTTTAACAATGAAAAGGACTGAGCATTTAGTGTGGTGAAGTCATCTTACATTGATATTTCTCAAACGGAAGTCTTTGGTCCTCACTGCAAACACAGACTTCTTGTTACCTCAACCTCATTCAGTAAATGGTAGTACTCAGCTGTGGAAGTGAAAAGCAGTGGTCATCTTTGACTAGCCTCTTCCCATTCCCCTCCATAGGTATCCTACCAATGAATTTCTCAGAATTGATCTCAAGTGTATCTCAAAACAACCGACTTCTCTCCATCTATCCTGCTACCACCACCACGATACAGTCACCACTACTTCTTGCCTAGATGCGTGCGATTGCTTCCTAGTGATGCCTCAGCTTCTACCCTTGTACTTATAACTAGTTCTCCTACAATAAGAATGATCTTGTAAAAATGTAGAACAAACCATTCCCCTTCTTGAATGGAGGAAGCTAATGAATATTTTGTTAGGTGATAGGAAAAGGTAGCCTCTCCACTATATTTTCTCTATGAAACAGGAATGATTTTATTTCTCTTTTTCTGTGTGTGTGTATGTGTGTGTGTGTGTGTGTGTGTGTGTGTGTGTATATTACTGCAGATTAAACCCAGAGGTACTCTATCACTGATAGATACCTAGTCACTTATTTACTTATTATTTATTTATTTATTTATTATTTTGAGACAGGGTCTTGCTAAGTTGCCCAGACTGACCTCAAACTTGGGATCCTCGTGCCTCGGACTCCCTAGTAGCTAGGAGTATAATAGGCTCATGCCACCATGCCTGGTTGGAAAGATTCTATTTTAAATAAGTATCACTGAAGAGGGTGGAGAGCTCAAGAATGTAAAATTACTCAATGAGAGAACAATTGTTATAGGAAGCAGGATAGGAAACCAACTAGAATGAATGGAAGATTTGCTGAGTGACTTTGGTAGTCTGAGTGAGGTTACACAGAGTAAAACTTTAAGGGCACCAATATTAAGTGTTGTGAAATTTTTTTCTTATAAATTCACAATAAAATAGATTAGATTATTATTTATATTGCTTCATGGCTGAGGTTTTACAAGGAATTTGAAGAAAAGTAAGGAAGTAGGGAAAGTGATATCAGCAGTAAAAGAGAAAGATGGAAGTGTGCTGACTTTTAGGTTGGATTAGGGAGAGGAGAAACTAAATTGTAGAAAGCAGTCAGAGATGCCTCAGGAACAATAAGTAGTGGATAAGGAGCGAGGAGGCAGTACCTGAATGAAATGGGGATGAGACAAAGAAATGAGGAGCTATAAGATTTTAAAGAGTAGATAATTGAATGGAAATTCTATTATGAGTAAGATATCGAAGCAGGC
Source organism: Glis glis (assembly GCA_004027185.1). Classification (NCBI taxonomy): domain Eukaryota; kingdom Metazoa; phylum Chordata; class Mammalia; order Rodentia; family Gliridae; genus Glis; species Glis glis. Next base: position 5,701 of record PVJS01013324.1, on the reverse strand, counting down.
CTAGATGGACCATTATGAGAACTAAATATGCTGAGTTTTGTACTACAGGGACCTTATTGGTAATAGCCTGAGATTTAGGGATAATATCTGTCTGTTAACTTCAAAAAAAATTTAAATTATTGAAACCTGACAAGTAGTAATAATTGGTGGACTCCCAAATGAAACATCTGCTAAGCAAGACAATAATTTTTGTTGGAGCCATAGTTCAGTGGTACAGAACTTGCCTAGCATGTGTGAGGCCCTGGGTTCAATCCCAACACTGCAAAAAGAAGAAAAAAGAAAAACATAGTTTTTACTTTTTCTGCTAATTTTTAGACTTAATTAATTTTCTTAGCCTACAAGATGATTCAAGTATCCAGTGGGTGGAAAGAGAAATATAGGAGGAAAGAGACTGCGAAGGAAGAGCTGACCAGGTTTTGAAGGAACACTGACAGAGCAGCTCAGGGTCCTGTGGCTGGGGAACATTCATGGGACCTAAAGCTGAGAGGGGTGATATAAGATGCTGAGCTTTAGTATTAATATTATTTTAATTGGCAAGTCATATTGTATATATTTAAGGAGTATGTGATGTTTTGATATATGCTTATTATGTAAAATGTTTAAATCAAGCTAACAAACACATCAACTCAGTTACCCAACATTTTTTTGTGGTGAGACATTTGAAATTTACTCTTGGCAATTTTGAAATATACAATGCATTATTATTAACAGTGGTTACCCTGCTGTGCAATAGATCTCAAAAACTTATTCCTCCTGTGTCACTGAAACTTAGTTTTGACCAATATTTCACCATGAAGATGGTGGATATATATATATATATATATATATATATATATATATGTAGAGAGAGAGAGGTTACAGTCTAGGATAATGTGAATTTATTATAAAATGTGTCTTTTCAGAGACAGACTTGTGTTCTGAAAAAAGGAAAATTTGTTTTGCCCTACTTCATGATCATGGGGAATATTTCCAAAAGGCTCGACCACCAGCACATCTGTCCTCTTGCTGGCTTTTAGATCAGTAGACCAGAATGTAATAAATCCTTCAAGACTAAAGTATTCTGGGTTAATCTATGGCAATGCAGTGTGTCACCATAGCATATAAGTTTACTAACATATTATAGGCCTCTTCTGAGGTTAAAGAAAACGGGATTCCTTCAAGTCATCATCCAGAGGAAGATTTATTCCTGCGGCAGTGGAACTTATGTGAATGTACTTTTCTTAGCCATAATCATGAATGCTCAACTTTATTTTTAATCATGCTTTCATGTTTCCCAACTTTGAAGGGCTCAAATGATGATGGGTCAGCTAATATAACTTTTTATCTTTTATTACACATTTGGAAAAAAAATAACTTCCAGAGTAACTTCTTTAAAAGCAGAACATTTTATTTCAAAGACTGAAAATAAATAATAAAAGTCAGTGACCCTTGTTTTAAAAGTATGTGGTAATGATAAATTTGGATATTGTTAATGAGCCCCATGTTACAGTCTAATAGTTTTAGTCAGAAATTTATTTTCCTTCCAGAGTTGGATTAGATACAGTCAATATATGTTAGACATTTTGATGATGTTGGTTATTAAAAACATAAAGTTGGTAATAAATTAACTATATAGTAATAAGACTATTTTATGTTGGTAGCTCCATGTTGTAAGAATTTTTCTGTAGTATGTAAGAGGTCTGTTAAATTTTTCACTATAGGCAATCCAATATGAATTCAATTTCAATTAAAATTTTAATTCACTGTATTTTTGTTTTTAGATTTTCATGGTAGTCTTAAAAATGGTTTCATTAGAGCAAGAAGAGGAAAGTTATTATGAATTTTTCCGAAGATAAATGTATAAAATATTACTTTTCTCTATTAATCAGACATCATAACATAAAGGGTTTAATCAAGCTACTAGTATTTTAGCTTTCACTGAACAAGAAGACTTTTGTCTTAAAATATCTGATTGGCAAGTTTGAACCTGAAAATTTCAAGAAAGAAGAACAAAAGGACCCTACAACTTTTCAAAGTCAGAGAACATTTCCCAAGGAAACTCTCAAGAGAGTATGAGGTGCTCCCTTGGCAATACCTGCTACATTTATTCTGTGATGACAGTTAACAGCTCGTTGTTCCTATTTTTTTTAATTTTGAGATACATATAAATATAAAAGTCACTTGTATAATGTTTAAATAACAATAATGAAGCATACTCACCCATATTCCCATCAAAGAATTTGAGAAATAGAACAACAGCAATGGCTTAAAATCTTAGGTACTCCTTCCCAAATGCACCTTTCACTCTTTCCCAGCCTCTGTACTGACTTTACACTCATCATTCTCTTTCTTTTTCTTCATACAAAATAGTTTTAGAAATGTTTACTGTGAATATATCATGTCACAGAAGGCATGTAACATATGTTACATAATTTATATATGTATTATAAGCAATATATACAGGAAATTCACATATATATGCAAATTACAATGACCTGTAAGTATTGAAATTATATCTAAAGAAGAAAATAAAGTCAGAAAGATTAAGCAAATTAACCTAGTTTTATCTAATATTAAAGAGTTTAGCCCAGCTCTCCTGACACTAAATCTAGAGCTCTTTCAAAAGAACTGCATAATATATTTACAATTGTCTTTGGTAAATAAATACTTGATAAAATATCACTATAAATTTATTTATGTTCTTAAACCTGGCAAAATATTTTGTTTATACAGATTATGAACAATTATTCATGTACATCTGCATTTAGGCTCCTCTTCCCATAATTCCAAAGATCCCCCAAAGTCCTTGACCTTCAAGTTGGGAACATAACTCTAGTCTAATCACTTCAGTTTTGAGTTACTCTGGCATTACGATAAAGTAATTTGCTCTATTTATTAAAGTTATGAATCCTTTGAAAAGACAGTCTTTTTATAGTCAAGTCCAAACTGAGATGTCAAATTCTACCTCATATGGGAGAGGCATCTTTCCAAAATCCCATATGTATGCATAAATCAGAAAACCCTACATCTAATTAAGAAAACAGATTATGATCAGATTTCTACTCAGTATTCTCAGAGGGTCTTTCATTCTGCTCTGGGAAAGCCAATACTAGGTCATTCTATTTGGGGACACTTTCTTTTATTGAATGTTCTTTTATATCAAGCAGTCATAGTACAGGAAGAAAATATGGATATTTGAAAAGTTAATCTCATAGTAACCTAATGCTGATAAGTAAAGAGTATCCATAAAGAAAAACTACTCTACAAATAAACAAGTAATATATAATGAACCCAGAATATATCTATACATGCAAAATTTAGAATTATGCAAAATCCTTTCCTGCTTACTAAATTAAAGATGTTCAGAACAACTTTTCCTTTATGACTTAATCTGAATTTTGTGTGAATTTGCATTGGTCCTCATTGTAGTGATTTCATAGTTACAGATTAAGTTGGAAAAACTATTGGTAGACAGGTTGATGTCCTGTCTCTTAACTCCTTAACACATCTTGTTTATCTCAAGCTGCTCTTCCTCATCCCACTGGGATGAGTCTAAAGCATGTTCCATATGTAGAATCCCTAGCAGGAATGAGATCCAGCTGCCCTCAGTAATAATCCATTCACTCGCATACTCTTTATCACCTTATTTCTCTTTCAGGTCAGATTTTCACCTATTCCATTGAAATGCCTACCAGGAGCATCCTCCTCTCAATAATGCACCTCCACCCAAGTCCCTGTCTTACAGTCTGCCCGTGGCCAAACTCAGACCAAGGCATTCTCTTATTATAGTTACCATCATCATTACTGTCATCATCATCTTCATATGTAACACTTATGAAATACTTCCTACATGTAAACATGAACCTAATACTTGAGATTTATTCATACATTTCATCCTCTCTGAAAATTTTGAAATAGCTAATATATCCATTCTTAGTTTAAATACAAAAAAATCCCAAAGCATACAGCAATTAAATACATAACTCTAGTTAACACTTCAAGCACATGTGTGCACAAGTCCTCTAAGACTCAGAGATATTAGGTGTTTCCTGCAATGACCAGTCCATTGTATAGATTGACCTGATAAACAGATCACTCAATAGGGGAAGCCTGACTTGAATTTACTTATAACATCCTAGATTTCAAAATATTATAATAAAACACTTGGTAGTCTTGATAGCTCACTAATATTCCTTCTTTAGTAATTTTATTAAAATAACTCATTTTGGAAGGTAATCACATGGAAGAAATGCATTATTTTATATTTTTATCCAAACTTGACATCTTGAACAGCATCAGGGATGAACTCTGCATTCAGTGTGTAATAGTTTATCAGTGACTAGATTTCTATAAACTTAAAAATACTAAATTTTTCATTAACACATCATAATGCATACAAAATTTATTTATATTTGTGTGAAGTTTACTTATTATAACCATGAGTATACATTTTAATGTATCATTCTAAAATGCCACTGTCTTTTTTCTTTTCCATCTCTCTTTCCAAAAGTTGGTTATTGCTACATTTGAAAAACCACTAAAAATAAACAAATGCATTTTTAAAATAAGATGGAAACTATATTCATTGTCAGAGTACAGATTACGATACTTCCCAGTGTACAAAAAAATGATATTGTGAAATTAAGGCACAGCTAAAGAAGTAAAAATTTGTCATGGTTTGAGGTATTAAGACATTGACATTCACATGTATATTTGGTGGCTGATGAGATGCCAAAATATTTGTTCACTGTCAGGGAGATTCTTCAAGTGTTATATAAATTCTGGCTTAGATTGTTGTTCTGTGAAAATTATAACTCTCCCAGATGGAAAAATCTGTTAAAGTATAATTTTCACATCACTAAGTCTGTATTTTTTTCTTCAACTACCAAATATTTTAAGAATTCATATGTATCTTGAAGGTGACCTAGGGGTGCTAACGAAACAGCTAATTTATTCCACATATTCTGAATCTTCCAACAAATGGAATATTTTCAGTAGATAACACTTAAATTATTATCTCTCAAATGATCATCACTTGATAGTAGGTGGCTAGACACATATCCATTTAAAACCTGGGACTCCACATCTAGATAAGGCAGTATTTTGAAACTTTCAGAAATTTCCTTTTCTATAATTTGTACTTATGATGAATAATTCATATGAATTTACATAAATTACCACTATGAGTGTCATGTGCCTTTATTTGTATATTTATATCTAATGAGATTAATACCTGCACATAATGGTTGCCATAAATCTTTTGAAGTACCATTTGTTTCAACTTAAATGACAACCATGCTAAAGGTTGAATCTATTTTACTTAATAATCTATTTAATTTAACTTACTGAGTATGTATATTTTAATATTGAATTGATATGCATTGATATCTTGGACTTCTTTCCAACTTTTTTCTGTCATAGTGATTTATATGCCAAATTTGCCATGGTATAAAGTGAATACTAAAAACAAGAGTTATCTTCCACATATATTTACAATCTAACCAAAGACTTAGAGTATGTGGAATATCAAATTACCTAATAGAAAATTGAATCTTATGAAGAAATTATAAAACCATCCTACCAATAAGATGACTTAGCTTCCAAATCAGTGCAAGCAGTTAAGAAATCATTTTTAAAGTAAAGATATAAGATAAAACCGGGCATGGTGGCACACACTTGTAATCCCAGTACTTGGGAGGCTGAGATAGGAGGATCGCAGGTT
>PVJS01013323.1:0-42259 GCA_004027185.1 Glis glis | reverse complement strand
TCTCTTTTTTTTTTTTTTTTTTGCAGTACCAGGGATTGAACCCAGGGGCGTTCTACCTCCAAGATACACCCCTGGCCCTACTTTTTTTATACTTTGTTTTTGAAACCGGGTCTCACGAAGTTGCGGAGGGCCTCACTAAGTAGAGAGAGAGAGAGAGACAAGGAGAGAGAGAGAGAGAAAGAGAGAGAGAGAGAGAGAGAGCGCTGAGGCTGGCAGCGAACCCGGATCCTCCGGTCTCCGCCTCCCAAAGTACTGGGATTACAAGCGTGCGCCACCACGCCCGGCTCAGCGGCTTTCTAATGATCCACCCAACAGGCCCGTCTATGGAAATGCAGAAAGCAACATTTCAGACTTCTACTTCTGAAAGATCTTCCCTGATGGATACAAAACTGGCTTTCAATTTTCTCTGTTTTTCAGCCCTCTATCAAGATGATACGGGGATATGGAGGTAATTTAATATCTTAATACAAACCCATTTAGAAATGCATAATTGTCTTCATTTTCTGGTACCTCTTAATACTTATTTTACTATAATTTAACACTTGGTGCACCTATACCAAATCTTAGGCCACATAGAAAATGTAAACATGATGTGGGCTAAGTATACAACATAGTTCCTTCAGGTACATTTCGCCAACTGGACGCACCATCAACTTCTTCCTGAGGAGGGCTGCCTTTGAGCATTGGGCTTCGTGTCATTTGTTTTGATAATCTCATCAAACACCATGCTCCAACACTAGTAAGAATGGACAGCATAATTATCCTTCAAGGACCAACAGTGACGTTGGAAACACCTAACCATCAGACTATATGCAATTTGACTTGAGAGGTTTATTTTTTCCCCTTAATAATAAAGATAGTGATTAACATGACCAAGGCAATAAACAATTAAAACATACCCAAACAAAAGTAGATATCAGATAATCTATTCATACAAGTGTGCAAAAGACAGGGCAGACATTAAAAGGCTAATGGTGACTTGGGAGGTCAGGTTTTAAATTGAACCATTTGCAAATTAATGTAACTTTATGGCCAAATTTAGGCATTGAGCACATTATAAAATCCAGAAACATTTTTGTCAATTTATCTGTCTGTGTTTAAAAGCTGTAAATAAAGCCAGGACTTGTGAGCAGGCCATCTGTGCCAGCACCTGTTTGAGGCAAATCTGATGTCTTCTCTTTGCAATCTGAATTTTTAATTGTTTCCCATAATTGAACTTCTTTGCAAGTTTTTATTGCACTAAGAAAAATGAAAAAGGGAAATGAACCAGTTGAGAGTATTCCAAAATTGCCTTTGTCAAGAGGGGGACATTTAGAAATGTATATTACCATACTGACCAAGTCTCACCTCCTATTTCTTTTGACAACGTAGTGACCTGCTTAAAGAGCCAATATTCCTGCAGGGTTAGCAAAATGACAAGGAAGAGTGTAAACAACTGGCATCCACTTGCCTAGACCCAAACCAGAACCTGCTGAAATGCCGGATCAGTGAGAATGGACAGAGACTGGGAATGCAAAGTAAACTCCAAAGAGCCTTCATGTTCCTTTAGCTTCTACTGAGTATGTAGCGACCCAGTTTTGATCAATGATATTGTTGCTTGCTCCTTAGGTGAGTCAAGAGGTCAGCAGCTGCTCCAAAACCAAGAAGCTCATAACTAACACTCCCCAACAGCTTCCCTCTCCTCCACTCGCCTCAACGTGCCACTGTGTTATCTGTTGGGAAAAGAAGCTGGAAACTCCTATTTGCATTCACAGCTCCAATGCTGCAGAGCCTCCCCATCGAGGGGACAGTGAACGGAGCCTGGCACATACCAGCCAAGAACCTGGCTCCAAAGACAAGCATGAAAATGGTGCTGCCCATAGAGACTTGGCACCTGTGTTTTAGCAACGTCTGATTGGAGCCATCTGGCTGCTTACCCTCATGAAAACTGGGAGGCTCACAGCATCCATTACTTATACTGGCAAATTCCAACATTTTGATTTGTTGGACCCTCTGTGTTCTGTGCAGGAAGATACAAACTCTATAACCCTTTCATGTTGCTTTTCTCTCTCTTCATAAATTTACTGAAAATATCACATTTTAAAAAGTTGTTCCCAAAGCTAGAGCCAAACTCTCTATAATTAGACAATGATAATGACATATTATGTGCACCTTTTCCAAATAATGCTTTCATTGTACCTCTTCTGTGCTTGAGCTGCAAAATAATTTAGCTTCGCTACCATCTCATGTATTCTGTTTAAATCACATTTGCGTGACTTCGGGCATAAACAAGGTAGAAATTGGTTTGTATCATTGTGACTTGATGGAGAAAGATATGGTTCTAAAGATTTCTGAGTGACAGTTTCCAATATCTAGATTGTACAAAATGGTGTTGTAAGGAGGAAAAAAGAGAGTTTTAATGATTCATGCTCCTCTTGGGAATCAACTTGTCCAAAGCCATCGATCCTAAATCTGTTCAAGTGAGCCTGTCTCTACTTGAATCATGCATGCAAATAGACCAAGGAAACTTCTCTAGCAAAGTGGGTTTTAAACAATATTATTAAGAAGAGAATAAATATTTGTCATGTTAAAATTTTATGACTCTTTGGAGACTGCACTGTTGTATGTTTAAATAGGGCTGTACATGTAGCTCAGAGGCAAAATGCCTGGGTTCAATCCCCAGTACTATCAAAAAAAATCTGAATAATAGCAATTCCTAATAATGGAATCTCACATAATGCTTACTAAATACTTTTTCACAAAGATACTTTATTTACCTCTGGTTATATAATAAGACATCACTATCCTTATTTCACAAATATAAAAACTAAGGCTAAGGGAGAATACATAAACTTCTTAAAATCAGGCTGCTACTAAATATTATCAGGATTTGAATAAAACTTTTAGAAAATATGGCATCTTGTCTTCAAGAAGATCATGAAGTAGGCCTTTGATGTCAGAATTAAATATTGACTTGTGTTCTTTCTCTTAAGCCTGATGCTTCATTGCCATAAAGAACAGAATGGACTAGCAAATGCTGAGAAGGAATGACCCATGAGAAAAATCAGTTATTGTGTAAAGATTTAAACATTATAGATCTGGACAGTCAGTCACTGCCTGGGGAAAAGAAAGTTAGAATGGTGCCTGGTGGAAGACTTGGAAATATATTAGTAACAATAACTACAATAGCTACTGCTATTAAGGAATAATTTCATTCAGGCACTTTGCTAGAAACTATCCACGGATTGGTTCATTTATTCTCAGGTTGGGAAGAGCGTGATCAATCACTGGGCTCTGGCCAGGATATTCGTCTGTGCTGTGCAAATGCATGGAGAATTAGAGCCTAGAACAAAGCAGATGGATCTGTGCTGTTGGTTTTTGGAAGGAGCCGACTTGTATCAGAAAGGAACCTGGGAAGAAGACTCTCCTCTTAAGATGCCAAGGGCCTAAGGATGTGAGATGTCACCTGACCATCTCAGAACTAGAGAAGCATGCTGGCCTGCTTCAGACAAGCAGAACCTTTGAGGAAATTTAGGGAAATGCCTGCCTACCCATCAGTGCAAGGACCATGTCTGAATTCAAGAGCATGGGGTGGGGGGCCGTGGGGTGAGGAAAACAGAACAACCTAGCCAGAGACAACTGGGTAAGCTTGACTCCAAAACCAGACACAAAGCTAAGAATTGCTAAAGGGACTGAGAAAGCTGCCAACCCTGGCAGGGGTCCCAGCCAGATCTGACTGACACATGCCAATGTCAAGGCAGCTCGCTATAATATTCAAACCAAACAGTTTGCATAGGCTGAATCTCCAATCAGATCCAAAGTAACAAGGGCCTAACTAATCCTACTTATATTTCCATGGAGTCTAGAATTACTATTAACAACAACAAAATGATTTCTTTCCACTGTTTGTACTGCATCGCTGACCACTGTCTATGTTATGGTAGGTAATAATAATAGACTACTTCTTAAAATACCTTAAGGTATTCTGTGCTTATGTCAAAGCAATCATGGGGGAGAGAATTGGGAAGCAGATCCGTGCCTGGTGGAGAACTGTGAAAGGAAGCCCAGGTTCAGGAGTCAGTGGGAGCAACAAGTGGTGGGAGCAAGGGGATCATACTTCTCAAACTTGAAAGAAAAGAGGGGAAAAAAGTGGTGAATTGAAGATAGAACTCAGAGGTTCAATCAGGAGCAGGCCATTGGCACCTATACATACAGAAGAGGCCCTGCGGCACCAGGGGAAGCATGGGGAAAGCTGAATGAGCCCTTGGAGCTGGCTGCTCTGCTTGGAGCTACCACCTTCTCCAATGCCTTATCTACTTGACAAAGCAGGTGATGTAAGTCTTGGATTCCCAGTGTGGTTTAGGGCTCCACAACAGCCATTCAGCCAAGAGTAAAACCAATGAAGGGGAAAGCCTATTCTGCAAGGGGGCTGTGATGAGAAGGGGCTCCATTCCCTCCTGCTGCTGACGAAAGGGTATTGGCTTCAGTTACCAAAAGGGTAGCAGAAATAAATCAGGATGACATTAGTTTATTCTCCCATAGTAAGCTACAAAACTTATTTCTTGAATATCATTACAGAAATCATTCTTACTTATATGAGATTCTTCCTCCCTAATTGTGCTTAAATATACTAAATATAACTGAATCAGATCTATTGAGTGGTTACTATGTGTTGGTTACCATTCTAAACATTTCTTAATATACTTTTATTGGTGCATTGCAACTGTACATCATAATGAGATTCAGAGTGATAGAAACATACATGCACACAGCACCAAGGGAAACACACCATTCTAAACATTTATATATATATATATCATTTAATTTTTCATTATTTCTGTTTTATAGACATTAAAACTGATAAAGAAACTACCTTTCCAATTATTTATTGGAAAAAAGAAATAACTTTTCACCAATGAAAAATGAGGTTATGAAATTGGATTGGGGGAAAAAGGAAAATTCACAATCTAGATCCAGTTATATGACCAAAGCCACTTCTCAAAAGATGTCTGTACTCCCAACCACGGAAGACAGAGAACTGACTTTAATACTAGTCTAAGGGGAAGAAATGGAGAAGCCAAGAGGAACAAATTAATTATGGCTTTACCCAAATTTTCACAAAGGTAGTGAAAGCTGAATACATTGGGTCTGATTTGTCTTTTGTAAGATTTAGAGTAAGACAATGCATATCAAAAGTATCAATTTAAATAATAAATGACATTTTTTTCAAAATTAGATCATGATTTTTTAAAGCACATTTACCAGTTAGCTGGGCATGGTGGCGCACGCTTGTAATCCCAGTACTTGGGAGGCTGAGACCAGAGGATCTGGGTTCGTGGCCAGCCTCAGCTACTTAGTGAGGCTCTCTGCAACTTAGTGAGACCCTGTTTCAAAATAAAGAATAAAAAAAAGGGTTGGGGGTGTAGCTCAGAGGTAGAATGCCCCTGGGTTTCATCCCCAGTCCTGAAAAAATATAATCATCTTACTAAATATTTCTTGAATGAATACCAATTAGGTATAAACATTGCTTTCACTTTCTAAGACATCATACTCATTTAAAAAAATACTGCCACTCAATGTTCCCAGACCTAAACATTATTATTTTAAAATACAGTAAAATAATACAAAGCTATTACTTCAGCATAAGACCAAATTATCAGGTAAAATCATATGAATTTGTCAAGTGTCAATTTTACCCGTCAAAATGGCAATTTCATATAGCTCAACCTAAAACAATAGTGAGAAATAGAATGGGGAAAGGGAAAGTCAACTCTGGAGGAAGCTAAAACCTAATTTCTTCATGCAACACCAACTCTATTCAAATGCCTCAATTACTATATCGAGAAATTATAGGGCTTCCTAAGATTAGGTACATGGCAGACATGACCATCAGAATTCACTGCCTCAGATGACTGGCAATTCACAGGATAAACACCTTGGAAGCTAGTCTGATTCTCCCCTAACTTATTACAAGTAAAAATGGGTTTTGTTTCTTCATAAAAACACTAACTCATAAACCTCAAGCCCCATTAGGATACTAAAAATGTGAGTTGTTAGCTATGAGTAAAAAAAGTCATGTGCTGGTAGTATAAATGTTTGAAAACCAGCTATGGGGTACAGGGGTGGATATGCATGTGTATTGCAAAAGTGCGAAATTGTGTGTGCTGCAAATTTTACTGATATAAAAGATGTTGCACATATTACAAAATTAGTAATAAAATATAGTCAGTTTGTTCTGTAGAATGCTTTAGTTGATGTTTGTCAAACACTTGCATCAGTAGCCAATTTATAGTTGCAACTGGCAAGTGAGCATAGTTCCAACATCCACATTGATTAATATTAACATGTATGTTAGCAAGACACAAATGAAACAATGAAGACATATTTCAGACTCCCATCATCCATCAATGATGTGGGTGAATCCTTTGCCAAATTGGATAGTTTCTGCTTACCAAGAAAATATTTCTTCAACTTTTTGTGCTATTCACATTTTAACAGCTACGGACGTTACATACTTCAAAGTTTAATCTGTTTTCTTAGCATTTTCTCAATCACATTTTAAGTCTAGAGATAATTGACCAAACAATAAATCAAGTCCTATTTTGTAGCATTTGCTGATTTCTATGGTGTAAATACCACCATCGGGACCAATTTAAAACTACCAATACAGAGTCACCAAATGCAGAGATGGGGAGCAATGCATCCCAAATGCAGATCACTTTATAGTATTTTCACCATACAGTCACACTAGATGAAAATTGCCTCAAGGGCACAGATTACAGTGAAATAAGTAGGAAGTGATGCGTTATGAGTATTTATTACCTTTGTTAATATACTCAATTATATATTTATATAATTTAACTTTTAATAGTAGCTGTATTTAACAATCAGCTTGCAAAATACCTGATAACAATTGGCTCTTCTGAGTAGATAAGAGCTGCTTCCAGCACACCACCGGGAAATGAAAGAATTCTCAGCTCTAAAGCATCTCTATAAATTTCAGCTATTTATCACACTGTTGCTAGCGTAACTAAACCTGGCAGTATCACTAGGTCTATTTTCTAACCTATTATAGAAGACCAAGGTGACTTAAGTTTATCTAGACTTTAGTTGAGGATATTAGAATCTAGCTCCAACTACAATAGACAGAAGATTCTGGCTTATTAAAATAGCTTTAATAGTTATATAATTCTTTATTTTAGGAATTCATTCTAAGAACATTTTAGTTGTTAAAAATATTAAGTGATTAAACCCTGAGATATAAAGGCAACTAACTGTGTAAACTTGCAAGTTAAGAACAAGCACCTTTAGAAAGCCAAAAATTTGCCATCTGATAATTTATAATAATGTACCTTGGAGGCACATGAAATTCATTGCTAGAGGAGCTCTCAAAGACAAATCCTGCCTGTGGTATTTTAAAAGGAGTTAGGTAACACAAAGGCCAATAATAACATGTTTGAAAAGACCTAATCGTATCCCATGCTTCAGGGTGTAAGCTGATCAGTTGAAGAGCCGGAAAAGAACTGCTTGCCCTTCCTATTTGCTCTCTGCCCAGCATATATAACGTTTCATGAGTGAAAAGGTGAATGACCAGGGCAATTCCAACTTTCCTCTGAAGTACAGAGATCTACTGATAGGATGAAGGATTGAATGGCGAGCTCTATCAACTCGATTAGTGGTATTCCACATCCAAATACTTTAAATGGTCAATACTACCACACAATACTGGCTTCCAAGAATCATCTGTTCCTAATTTCTATTCTGCCCACAGTTCCAGAGCTCACCGTCCTAGTAGAAAGTACCCTGGCTGCAATAGCCATTCCTCTTCTCTTTATAAATACAGCAACATTTAAAGCAGTGCACTTCCTTACCTGTTTATACTACCACCAAACCCGTGATTACAGAAAAGCGATCTCTAACTGTTGGCATTTCCTTTTATATGAGAAAGATGATTACATAAGATATAAAAGAGGAACTTCAACTTTAATTGCCATGATTTCAAAAATATGAGTGGTTTACATTGAAATATATGTAATATCAGTTGTAACTAGTTGTTTGGCCTATAACCTTTCCAGTCATTATACAACCCTTCTCTTCAAAAACACGATGAAAAATAAGTAAAGTGGAGCACAAAACCCAAAACATTTCCTATTGGCAGCAATATTCCAGGTAGCAATAGGACTGCTAAAATATAGTAGGAATATTCTAGGTTAGATTCCCTTTTTTGTGACTTTTTTATAAAGAGCATGCATTTCTATTCTAATCATTTATTTATAACCAGTTTTGCTTAAAAATAATAACTGAGAAAATGTGTTTATAGTAAGTTTCTTCCAACCATTTAATACAACATCGGAAAATCACATTTCTAGAAATAGAGTGGTTGATTTGGAATTCAGTCAATATGATTCACTTAATCCACCCTTTCCATGACATGTTCTATGTTATTCTAAAAGTGAAACTGAAGACAATGAGTTAGAATCTCCCTTATCTACTAGTTCTCTTAATACTAAGACAGACAGGATGGGAGCATAGACCTAGATCTATCAGTGTAATGCTTAGCAACTCTGCCCACCACACTTTCATTTCATGGAAATTGATTTCTCCTCCCCTAGGCTGCACCCAATCATGAAATTTATTTGAAATAAAGATGATACAAAAGACTCTTTAAAGGAAACTGATAAATGAAATAAAGTGTAAAAAGGACACAGAGGCTTTGCTATTGTTATAGAATTGGGTTAATATCCCATCTTGAATAATTATTGTCCCATCTGACTATTATCTTATATGAAAAGAAGAGATTGGTTCTTTTTAAGTGATAAAAATAGTATTGAGTCTTACTTTTATGAAATGATCGTTTATAGGCTGGACACTACCTCACATTCCAAGCCAATACTTGGTGATAGGAGATTTCAGGGCATTTATCACATCTTACTATATCCTTCGAACTCTGGCAAACCATCATGTTGAAAAACATATTCCCAAGATACTCAATGATCTCTAAGCTCTCTGATTCATCTGCAACACGCGGTTGCCTCATCATTGTGTTATTACCAAACCATACCAGTCCATCAGAACAGATATGCATGGAGCAAGCAGGTCACCGTGCTATTTGCAACCTACGACAGCAGGGAAATCCTTCCAGCAAGCCCGTAAACCTACCCAACAGGATCGAAAGTATCATGAAATGACTGTGGCATATGAACTTGAAAGAAGAAGAAATATGGAGAAAGGTTAAAAAAAGATGACAAAATATGGAGTAAAGGTGAGTGAGACAGGTAAGAGAAAGCAGCAGCCAGCAGGCCCTGCATTACCATTATCAGGGTTGGTAAACATCCTACTTGCACTGGAGACTGTCTTCCCAATGTCAGCCAGGGACCGCAGGTTGGATTTCTTAGTTTGATGCCGGTGCTTCCGGAGCAAAGTATAGGTCACTTTATCCTTAAGGTCAGGTTTCAATAGGCCTGTCTCAATCTGATGGTCAACGATCATCTCTGATACAAACAAAGCAAAATAAGACACAAAGCTCAGTCATAAAACAACGTTAATATTTTTACACTAGCTTTATAGATGTGACTCTCAAATTTAACATCAATATATTATTTTCCAAATTTCCAACTTCCCAGTTTATGTAAAGGATACAGATACAAGGTGCAGGGATACTGGCATTAGTGAGAGATCTATAAATATTCTAGCATTAAATGTATCATTGGAGAGGTAGAATTGTCTTGTTAATGTTTTTTCCCATCCAAGTTATAATGAATTCACATAAATCACATTCTTCTTCGATGAGTAACACAATAAGTCAATAATTTGCATTTTTCAATTAAAAAAGGAAGATTTAAAAGTTTCATGTCCTTTATTGTGTACTGGAAATATTGATAGGAAAACCTTGAGAATTTGCAAAATTTAATGTTGTGGGATTACTGATTTTTTAATCAACTTTCCCAAGTTCTTCTATGATGTTATATTTTCTTTATAAGAAAACAAGGTAAAGGTAATCTCACTAATATATATGGGGGGAGGGAGGAAGGGGAAACAGCATGGAATATGAAGGTAAATACACCAAGTGATGTGTGCGTGTATTTATGTATCACTTCAAGTATCACTATGATGTATGATCACAATGTGCCAATAAAAGCTTAATGAATAAAGAAAAACAAGGCAAAAGATAACAATACCTTTATCAGTATCAGGTCATTTAAACACCAGTTAATCCAGTGAAAGAAAGATTATGACATGAAATTATGCCCTAGTCTTTTGTGAGGTAGGCTCATTCTTCCTGTTTAACTAGTCTGACTGACATATTTCCACAGGACATGTTAGAGTATAACCTGACTAAATTTTTCTATGAAATTTTAAAATCTTAGTCTTACTACAAAAAAAATTAATTGCTCCATGAGTCTCTCTGCTAGATGACAAGTTCTTACTCTAACAGAAATAAGAAACCCTCTTTCTCCCAAGTAAGCATGTTAATAGTATGGTATGAATGCAACCTGGTACATCTTACTCTAACATCTACATGTTAGGCTAACATTCATGTCCACCCAGAACAAGGCTGAGGACAAAAACATCACACAGAACCTGTGCAAGATTGGCAGGAAGCTACCTCACTGTAAGAAATTACTGCTTTCTTCTTCTGTGTTTCCATATTTATGTGGATATATAGATGCATAACACACATCCATATTTTCTCATATATAGATGTATCTAGCTCACATCCATATTTTCCCCTTGGGCAAGCTCAAGCAGAAAATATATACAATATAAACAAAAAGAGAAAAGAGAACAAAAGCTATTCTTCTGCAAAAATCTGACAAGAAAATTGATGTGTCTCAGCTGGATAATGATATCCCCCACAAGGATCCCCACCTCTTCATGAAAAGAAGTTACAGATGTTCAGGGGGCTCTGGTCAGGCATGACTGCGCTGTACATAAGTCCATCTTTACAGCAAGTACTCGTAGAATTGGCCTCACAGCCTATAGCAAGAAACTGGTGATTTACACAGTATATAATCAGTGATTTGGAAGTCAAAAAGAGGCTAAATCCAGGATTTTCCATCATATGCCTTACACAGATGCCATAAATGTCACATAACACTGGACCACTTGGTAGGGCGCCTGGGCAAGGCAGGAAGAGTCTCTCTTGTGAATGTTTTAGTTTGAGAGTGGCCTTTAGCACTGAGTATTTTTAACTACACAAACACCACTCAGTAAAACTCTCAGAACTGATCCTGTAATTACAATTAGCCCTCTGTTCCACAGTAAAATAATTACGTGCCTACAGCACACAACCCCTCTACTTTCCCTTTAAGTCTTGCTACATGTGGAAAGTCCATTTTACAGAAGAACCATAAAAATAAATAAACAGCCCCAGCATATCTGCTGCAAGTGTTATCAAACTCCTACTCTAATTCCAGGGTTGTGGATTAAAGTGTTTCTTATCTACCCTTCCTGGCAGGGCCTCCTTCTATTCTTGCCCTCCCTTGAAATTGCAAACCAATCCATATGCAAGCAAAGCCAGGCCTCTGTTACTAATGCCTGGAAATCGCCAGTTAAAACAGGTTAAAACATCTGTGTGGCTTATGCCCTTCATTAAGTTTCCATTAAAATGGCCCACATTACAGGAATCTCTTTAAGCATAAACTACCAAACCTTTCAAAGGAAAGTGGAGGCAGTAACATTTTACAGCTACACTGAAATTAAGCCTTCAGTGTTGAGAATCCCACAGATGCTACCAAGTGGAAGAAAATGTGTCAACTCTAGATTTTAGCAGAGCTAAAAGGAACCTCAAGAAGTACCAAGTTCAACCTCTTGTTATACAGGTGGGAAAAGAGAGGGCTGAAGACATGACTGGCACACAGTCATATACTAATTAGAGGCAAAACCACCAGACGAAACCAGGTTTTCTGACTCAGTTTAGATCTAGGTTTCTTTCACACACACGTGCACGTGTGTGTGTGTGTGAGAGAGAGAGAGAGAGAGAGAGAGAGAGAGAGACAGAGAGACAGAGAGAGACAGAGACAGACAGACAGACAGACAGGGGATTGAATTCAGGGGTGTTCTACTTCTAACCTACATCTCCAGCCCTGTTTTTATTTTTTTAATTTTGAAACAGAGTGTCGTGTCGCTAAGTTGCTAAGGCTGGTCTCAAACCTGTGATCCTCCTCTCAGCCTCCCAAGTGCTGGGATTACAGGTGTGTGCCACCATGCTGGGCTTAGATCTTTCTCCATATCACACAGTACTTTCCTTTATTTAAAAAGTAAACTCTACACACACAAAAAAAGAATATATGCAGACCTTTTGCAAACCAAGAAAAAAATGGCTATGTGACAGAAAAATATGGCCAAAGATCACAAACATTCTTATGACACTGATGCACTACATACTGTGCTAACAAGGCACCTCACAGACAGACATTCTTTAATAAAAGGCCAAAAAAAAAATATATATATATATATACTCAACTTCAAGATTAGCAAAGACAATTTAAACTATTTTATGCAAATATAAATGAGGTATTTTCAATCTATCAAAGTGATAAAAATTAAAACAAATCAGCTCCTCATGGTGTGGACGGTGTATGCAGTAGGCCATTCCATACACTGATGATAAAACTGATGAGTATAACCTTTCTCCAAGGTCATTTGGCAACCATATATCAAAACCCTTTTATACGTTCAAACTATTGAATACCTACCATTATAAACCCATACTAAATATGCAATGAAACAATTCCACAAAAATATAACAAAGATGTTCACTTCTTTTCTTTACAATAAAAACTTGAAGGCAATCTAAATGCCCAATAATGGACTACTGAATACTTTGCAACCATTAAGATTATGTTTATATTTAGTGACATGGGAAAAGACTTCTGTTTTTAAGTTTAAGAAAAGGCAGATTAAGATGATGGAGCATGATCCCACTTTGTGAAATAAGCTACATGTGTGTAAACAGAGGTGCCCAAGAGAAATGCTGACAGGGCAGCTCTGAAAAGTTAGTTTAATGGGTACTTCTATTTTCATGGGTTCTATTTTTCTAGATTATTTTAAAATAAACATGTATCAGTCCAATGGTTAGAAAAAATAATGCCATTTTGAAAATATAAAAAGTATAAGCTGGTCAAGGTGGAACACACCTATAATGCCAATTCTTAAGGAAGCTGAGAAAGGAGGGTCACAGGTTCAAAGCCAGCCTCAGCAACCGAGACCCTGTTTTAAAATAAAAAATAAAATAGTGCTGGGGTATAGCTCAGAGGTAGAACACCCTTGCACTCAATCCCCAGTACCCCCCCCCACACACACACACAAAAGGTATAAAAGCAAAAAACAACAGGACTCACACGTCTGCCAACAAGCACAGCTTTGGAATACCTTTACATATAAAAATGAGGTCCAAAAATAGAGCTACATTTTTCTAATCCACTTTTCATCATAATAAAATACCTGGAATGGCTTATCACTTTTTTTTAACTTAGGAGGGGAGGAAAATTCCCATGGTCTTGGTTTCAACTGTGAATGACACTCTTTAAATGTAGAATTACAATGATGATGCTAATAATAAAACGATTAAAATAATCCATGAAAATGATGTTTCATCCTCTGTAATACTGTAAAGATAATTTTTATCAGCATGCAGAAGGGGTTCTTCATGAAAAAAAAGCACACAGAGGACCTGAGAGGAATCCGAATTAGGCTGAATTCTGTAACTAAGTGTGAGAAGCGACACCTGCTCAGTCCCCATGGCTCAGGCCCCATGTGGCCCGGCCCGTGGCCCTCAGGTGGCCCTGCCATTGAGTCTGCAGGTGGGTCATGTCTCAGAGGCAGGGTGATGAGAAGTGGTTGCAGGTGGACTTCAAAGAAGGCTGGAAATCATGCTATTGTTTGTGTGATATAATCACACTTGCTATTATTTCTTTTCTCATTTGTTGAAATAAATTGGAGTGGGGGGGAAATGCATCTTGAGACTCAGCTGTTTGTAATTCTCAACTTGGAATTATCAGCATGATTCAGGACAAAACAACTCTGCTTTACCCTCTATGAGAAAAGGCTTTCCTTAATAACTAAATAATGACTATCGCACCACAGATTCCTGTGCCGTCTTCTGTCATTTAAAATGGAATGGGGGCTTTGTATTCTTCATGTTTTCCCCTCTGTAACATTTTGATTCTTTCAAAGGATTTATAAGTATTTCTTGTTAGCAACTATACTTTTCCAAGCAAGCTCTTCTCCCTGCGCCTGCAGAACGGGCCCCTTTTTTTTTTCCTCCCTTTGTTTTGCTCCTGATGTGCAGTTTGCCTCTGAACTGTTTCCCTGTATTATCAGCTCCAGAATGACAGTGCTGGCTCTCTGCCTACTTGCCCCAGGGACTGTGGAGCAAACATATTAGTGAGTGATGATACCTCAAAGTGACCTGGCAGTGTCTAATTTTAACATGTAATGACAATTTTGAAAGTAAATACATGGAGGTTAGAGAAAAAGTTCACAGCTGATAATAAAAAGTTATGGGAAATTAATGCAAGAACATAAAATGCTTGATTAACCTTTTTTAAATGTAGTAAATATCAGAACTTCTCTCTTTGGCCATTGGCTAAAGAGATTCCAACTTAATGTGGGAATCTGTCTTCTACTACATGTAAAGGCTCAGTTAATAACTGAGGACCAGAAGCTTCTTCTGGTAGCGCTTTCTGGTGCTGAAGATCCCAAAGACACTTTACAGAAAAGTTCAAGTGTGTATTTCAGTTCTAACTTTCATTACCCTTGTTGATCAGCTCCAAGCACAGCAAAGAAGCTGTTTGACTGATTCCTGCTCTGTCCATGACATCACTTGCAATCTTTTCTCTTGCTCATGAAATCCCTGAGTATCTCTCTATCTGACTCAATTAGTCTTCACTGAGACCTCTGCTAGGGGACATGCAGAAAGATCTGAGTAAACTACTTATTCTTGGATAAAAAATATGGAACAAATATAGCAAATGATAATTCTTAATTCTCATAAGAGCCACCTTCATCTTGTTTTCACTGAAGAAACTACTTATACTTGGATAAAATTATGTAATGAATACAGCAAATGATATTCTTTAATTCTCATAACACCTGTGAAATATCCACCTATATCTTGTTTATACAGATGAGGAACCCAAGACTCCAAAAGAGTTAAGAAATTTGTTTTGTCCATAGGCATCCAGGCTTGGAGAGGTAAACTTTAATTAAGGCCCCTCCCCCAACTTTAAACCCAGCATTCTTCTCTGTGTGATACCACTCTGTAGCTCATGGAATAGCATATGATCCCTTCCAGGGAGTATGTATATTTTTGTGAAGGACAAACCCTGGGTTTAGTGGAATGAATCTCTAATAGAATTTCAGGCAGAAAAACTCCACAAGTTCTGGAGATACAAATGTGACCTGACTCAGTCACTAACCCATAGGTCCTAGTGACTCCCTGCCTCTCACAACCTTTCTTTACACATAGCTAAAGGGCTTGACATGCAACCCAGGAACTAGACTATTTCCCTTCTTAAGGAAAATTTAACCTATTTTGCAGATGATAAAACTGAGGTACAGAGAAGCTCAGCACAATGTGTAGGGTCAAAGAGTTCTAGAAATCTACTGTCCGGATTTCCAGTCTAATATAACTAAGGATGGATGGATGAGATAGTGCTACTCAAAATATTAATCTTATCCCAATAAGTGAAGGAAAGAAATACAAATCTGTGCATAAGCAACATGATCCTAGCTGTAATAAAAAGATAACATAAAAATGAAAAGTATAAAAGAGACTAGAAAATAAATATAGAAGGAAATATTTCAAAATGTTACCAAAGGCTATAACCAGAAACAGGTATTACAGATATTTTATTTTTTCTTAATATTTAAAAGAATCTTACAAACTTTCTGCAATAAATACACCAGTTTCACAATATTAAAAAAAGAATAAATGTAAAAGAATATTCAACTCTGCTGACACCAGTAGACATCTGCATTAATGGAGACTCATGGATTTGTAAAGCCAAAAAAGTAACAGGAAGCTAAAACAGCATACTTACCCACCAACTGTGGAAGAGAAGAAGCCTCCCGGTCCAGCATGATAGATCCTTTCTCCATACAGGTCCTCAGCTCAAATAAGCTGTGTAGGGATAGTGTGGCCACATGGGGCTTGCTCCACCTCTCCCCACCCTGTTCCACTTTTTCTTCAAACTTAATCCACCTAGGAAGATGAAATTAGTGAACAGCAATTAGTAGTGTTCCAACCTCCTCTAGAAATAGCAATGCCAACCCTTCCATCTCCACCCTTACCAGCACTTCCAAAATGTCTCCTTTTGTGGAGTCTAAATAGCTTATTAGATCATTAATTGCTTTACCTTTAGGAATATACCCAGAGTCATAGACCACTCCTTCCCCTAAAGTTAGTGGGGAAAAAAGCAAACCAAAAGAGCCAAAGCATCTTTGTTTTTATATCTGCCTACATGTAACCATGAAATCCCTAAGAATGATTGTTTAACTAAAATTTTAAAAATAAGGTAGAAAGTATGCATTTCAAACTTCTCCATGCAGATAGAGCTTACAATGTATAAAAATAGCCACCACTGTGAGGATTCTACTGTGACTTCACAAGGCAGGTTTATATAAGGTGAAATATCAGTGACAAATTAATATTTATCTTAAACATTTGGAAACCTTGACATGTGACGAGGTAAAATGAATGCAAAATTTCCCTTTGTTGACACTTAAAGGAGGTTCACCATGTTTTGCTATGTCTTCATTTAATATAGATTTCTTAGCTAACACATGTTCCCCTCTCATTGAGATTCTAACAGAAGCTTTACCTTCAAGTCTGGCTACACATGTGTTTAAAAATACACAAGCTCAGAACAGATATATACTGATAATAATAGATGTTCTGTTAGCCTTAGCAATGGAAACCCTCTTCCATAGCTTCTGTTTCCTAAGACTCCTAGACATTTTGATAACATAGCAATATATAGAAATAAGAAAGTTTAATGAGAGCACAACACATTTGGCAGCCTTTTATATCCTATGTCGTACACATTAACTTCCCTACACTGTTAAGGGAACAGGAAAGCATCATTGTTTGCTATTAATCCCCACCCAAATGAAAATGCTTCTTTCTTTGAATTCAAACCTTCTGAAATATATTGGAAAAGATAAAGAAAGGGTTAAAAATAGTTTTTCTACATTTTTCATCCAAAGTTTTAATAATTGAAAAAATGTTTTCCTAGGAAAAGCTAAACACTCTACTAACTCACTAAAAATGAGAACAAAGGGCAGAGATCAGAGGAAGCTCTACATAAGGTATTATTTATAGAATTCTTACCAACCTCCAAAGAGGGGGAAAAACACATCAATAGAACCAGGACTGAAAATAGATCAAGAGATCAACCACAATGTCAAATAAAGTTTAGAATTTAATCAAGTCCAACATTCATATGATTTGAAAGTATTTTGCCATATCCAACAACCTTCCCTCCATATTTCTCTCAGGAAGCCTCTCATAGCCAGGCAACTCCCACATTCAATGGCAACCCCATCCCCAATTCTAAGACCTTCCTTTTCCCCACTCTCCCCAAAAATGCAAGGAGTGGAATTTTTTTTTTTTCGGTACCGGGGATTGAACCCAGGGGCGTTCTACCTCTGCGCTACACCCCTGGCCCTATTTTTTTATACTTTATTTTGAAACCAGGTCTCACGAAGTTGCAGAGGGCCTCACTAAGTAGAGAGAGAGAGAGAGAGAGAGAGAGAGAGAGAGAGAGCTGAGGCTGGCCAGGAAACCTCCAACCTCCAGTCTCCGCGATCCTCCGGTCTCCGCCTCCCAGAGTACTGGGATTACAAGCATGCGCCACCACGCCTGGCTCAGGAGTGGAATTTTTTAAGTGTTTGCCCCCAAGAGTTTAAAAGTCAACACCACCTACTTTACTTCTACGAAAGTGGTTGAGATACATTACAAAAGAGAATGAAAAACCCCTAAAATTCTTGTATGGATATGGATGTGTGCATGTGGGTTTGAATGCTTGTGTGTGTGATTGAATTTGTATTTCTTCACTTTGGTTGGAATGATAGCCAGAGAAATAGAAGAGGCTGGGAGAAAAAAAAATGACAATTTTATATCATACACTTGTAGAATGCTATGGGTATAACCTAAATAATAAAAGATAATTCAGGTAACTGGAGTTATCTTGAGAATCATCATTTTATGGACAATAATACATTAGTTAACTTTAAGTATATCATCTTTTCCTTCCTCTTCACAGAATCTTGAACGATGTGTGTTGATAACTGTTATAGAAACCATATTTACACCTGATGTTATAAGTTATCACTCAAGATCTGACTCCAGAAGACAGATTTCATAGTACATGAAATCAAGTCAGGGTCTCATAGAATTATGTCATCTGTAAAGAACATAGTGACTTGTATTTTATGTCTAAGAGTATTCTTATTAGCTGAGAGAATTTAAGTACAAGAAGAATGACAAGGATCAAATAGAAATTCTTTAAAATGAAATATTTTATATAGCTTTCATTTCCCTATTATCTTTCCTAAATGAGTCCCCCTTCCATTCGTTGCCATCACCTGTATTGCTAAACCTGTTCCTTAAAAGAAAACTAAGCATCATTTATGTACAGTAAGTATGTGACGGTGGCTCTTTTCTGCCATTACCCTTGCTATAGTATGAACATTTACATCCCCTAAAATTCGTATATTGAAACCTTAACTCTCAGGGTGATGGTATTAGGAGGTGGTCCTTTGGAAGGTGATTTGGTCATGATTTGGAAGCCTCTTATTGGAATTAGTGTTATTCGAGAAAAGGTCCCAAGTAGATAGACAGCTCCTTCTACCATGTGAAGATACAGCCCGAAGGCACACATACATGAGAAGGCAGACCCCCATCCGACACCAAATCCACTGCTGCCTTGATCTTGAACTTCCCAGTCTCCAGAGCTAAGAGAAACAAAGTTCTGTTGTCTATAAACTCCCTAATCTGTGGTATTCTGTTATTGCAGCCTGAATAGGTTAAGACAATTCTCAACTGTCCAAACAAAATGAGTTGAATAAAATTTTCATTAAAAAGAAAAAGAAGCAAAATCACTGGATTTCTTTGTGGGCTGCCTTTTATATATTCCTCTCCAGAGTTTATACTGTAGGAACCTAACTAGACTTAAAATATGAATTTGAACAACTTTTAAAAATACATTTAGAAATCATAAATCCCAACTAGGTCAGACTTAGGGAACAGCATTACTCACCCTTCTGGGTTACACCAGTCCTTTAGGTCAAGATTACCCATGAAGGAATAGAAATGTAAAGTCTCAATACTAGCCCGTTGTTTAGAATCTATATTCCTAAGGGATAAGCATTATCTCATAGCTCATTTCAGCATCTACTTCGAGTTGAGTAAATATTGAATAGTATAATGATGTAATAGCATGGCTACAGCATAACAGTAACTCTGGGATAATATCTATTAAATTCCTTTAAAATGAATCGCTCTAATTGTTCAAGGAACCATTATACTTTCAACGTATGCATTTAAGGATAAAATAATGGTTTTCCCATGTAAATAGATTGTTTGCAGATAGTTCTATTCCAGAAACTCCACATGTTATGTCTATCCTCCTCATATATCAAGGACAAACTTAGAAAAAAAAGAAGCTGAACACTACTGAATTCAAATCAGAACCCATTAAAGAGAAGGCTAAGGCAAAGGCACCAAAGTTCAGTCTATCCAAGTGCCCACGGATCTGCAAAGGTGCTTTACAACCATACAATTATGTTTTTTTAAAAAAAAAAACAGCATTTTTATTGTACAGTGTACTAAAAGCCACTATGTACCCTTCATAATGACTATGAATAACCATGTATTTGCAATAAGTTTCTGACTTTTTCTCTTGTTTTAATACTTGACATGTTACAGGAAAATTAATTTCAGAAGTTGGCTTTTTAAATGCTTGCAATTACAAAACTGTTATACCCTTGGAGAAGGAGTTTATTAGGGGAGGTTTATTTATTCCAAGGACTTAGAAGAATAATGGTAAAGTACTTTGCAGTTTAATACACTTTGAGTGACTGCCAACCCAACAGCATTTCACTCATTTGTTGAAGAAACAGAAGGCCCACTGGGAATCACTGAATTTTGCAACTTTCCAATCATATGATTAAATATAATTAAGAAAAGACAAGACCTCTAACTTGCCAGTTTTACAGTGGAAAATAGGTGTGACCTTTGCTCTAGAATACAATCCAACTACATAAAAACTGAGATAATAATAAATTTCTTGCTAATTAATAAGTGCCTCATCACACATAAAAGAAGCCGATGCTAGTATGTACCTGGGATAAGTGTTATTTTTTAAGGAGAATTCTTAAATTTCTAGATCAACTGTGAAAGTTATTACATAATTACTTAGATATAACTACATATAATTATACATATGATTAGATTCCGCAAGTCTTTTTCTTACAGAAAAAACAAGTGGTCTGAAATGGAATTTCCCAAAGAAAACTAGTAGAAAAAAGAGACAGAAATCAGTCTAGATTAGGAAGAGAGCAGTCTCACTCAAAACTCATTGTGTAAAGGTACGTGTTGATGTGTTAAGGTCACGACCTTCAATTGGGTTCTTCAGAAGTGAGTTGGGTCAATCTGCCCAGTAGAAACACAAACAGGTGTTCATTTGTGCCATCCCACTGAACATGAAACATCAATACCCTTTTCCCTTATTGGCTGGGATTGCTGAAACTGTGACAGCTCTCCTTTTTACCCAGGTTTGGCAGTAACATTTGAATTACACCAAGTGAGTGATCTTTAACATATATTTGTTCAACAATGTTGAAATCTGGCATTGTCCATCTGAAAATTTACTGAAGGAAAACTAAAATCTAATAATCATTTTTGAAGAGACATTCCCAACTCAAAGAAATAAAGAATTTGGAGAAAGAAATAAAGTCCCTTCCTCCTGATTTTGGGCCATTACCAAAGCTGGACCATGAATTTTTCTTTTACCCATTTGCTTCATGAACCCATCAATTGATACCTAGTTCTTAAAAGGAAGATAGGCCTCTTCACTTCCAAATGATTCCATTTTAATTACTTCTATCTTACTGTCATTTTTCTAGTGGTTGAGCATTCAAAAACACCATTTACAAAGGGCATCATTCTTTACTATTCCACTGATTAGATAAATTTCTCGAATCTGATAAGTGCACGGTGCTTAGCTTAGGTTCTATTTTTGAAGAGCCACTGAAAATTCAAAGTTCTAACTTTTAGGAAAGGGAAGAATAGGGCAGGTTGAAGAAAAGGAAGTTGGCAGAGTTGGCTGTTACTTTAAGCCCCATATAAGTGATGACCTCTCTTGTTCATAGTGCTACATGACTATTTTGCTTCTCAGGACTTCAACAGTTTCTCCCCTATTACCGAAACAAATTTCCTTATTGTTTGAGGAATAAGGCCAATCTAAATTCCTGGAGTAGGAATGAAGCCACAGTAATGCTGAAGTTCAGTGTAGAATATTCTTGGTCAAATCAAATCATTAGCCATCTGAAAAGTATAGCAAGGAAAAGAAGGGTGGTATCATGTTCTGTAGTGTAGACTCACAGGAGAAACTACATTAAATTGGAAAGACCAGAGGGTTAGCTCTTTTAGGAATAAAACAGTCTACTGGCTGGGGGTATAGCTCAGTAGTAGGGCACCTGCTTAGCACACATGAAAAAGTGAGTTCAAACATCAGCATTCTCCCCACCAAAAAAAAAAAAATCTGTCAACTAGGGCTTTCACAGGAAAGCAAAGAATTCCCAAACTTATAATTAGTCAGAAAAAAAATCATGCCACGCCTTCAAATATAAAATGGATCCCTCTAAGCACTAAACTTTTATTAGTCTGGTAGGTTTGAGCACTTTTAATAGGAAATTTTTATCATGTCTTGAAACTGGACATCACAAATGGAAGTCAAAAATTACTGCAAAAACATTCTAAAGCAGAGTATGTTGAAAGAAATAGGATTGCTTAAAATTTGAACATTTCTGGAAGCATAGTCACCTCCGATCCTCCCCACGGTATTCAGACAGAGCAGCAAACTATAGCAGGAAGAGCTTTTCAGACAGAGGAGACAGTAAGTGCAAAGTCCTGACAGAACAGCATGACTGGCCAGTGGGGCTCCAGCAGACTGGACAAGGGGAAAGGACACAGGAGATAAGGTCAAAGAGATCATCAGGGTGGATAGTTCATGATGGAAATAAGGGCAGATGCAGAGAGACCAATTAATTGGCATCATCTGCAGTCATCTAGGTGACAGATGATGGTGGCTTGAACCAGGGTTGTGGCAGTACTGAATGTGAAATGTGGTAAGATATCTGCATATCTGTGAGGGAGAAACAGAATTTGCCAGTTGATGAGATAACAGATTTAGAAAAAGAAAGGAGTCAAGGAAGACTCCCACATTCTGGCTGACATGACTAGAAGAACGGAACTGTTAACTGACATGGGGAAATCTCCAGGAGGAGCAGATCTGGACAAGCAAATGTTGAGACTCCTAAGATCCCTCTAATTATTTGATTTCAATTAAATAAGAAGTCTAGGTTAGAGGTATAAATGCAGACATCACCAATATATTGATGAACAGAAAACCATAGTGAACAGATAGAGGTGATGTCCCTACTTTAAATGAATTAGTGCTATGAGGAACACCAAATAAAAACAGTATCACAAATACAATTATTTAACAGTAATTGTGTCAAGTCCTATATAAGAGAAGTTATAAAGTACAGACTATTTGTGGGTATTTTTTTCTTCCTGAACAGCTTCTCCCTGACACACAATATACCAGCAACCTTCATCTCCAGTAGTCTAGTCTCTCAGAGACTGATTATGCCAACAAAATGGCACACATTCTCCCCACACACACAAAAAATGATCTTTAAGAAAGAATTCAAGACCATCTTAACCTTTAATAACCTTAAATGGAATTATGCCCATCTCATTCAATGTTGAGTTATTTATACAATGAGCTGCGATCTCTCTACTCTTCTGGGACTAGGGATCATGTAAAATAAAATGTAGTCTACATTTGACTGAAACTAAAAACAGAAAACCATTCATACATTCTACTCTATGATAACTACTCATATAGAATTTCAAGATGAAAATAAGGATCAAAGTAGTCACGGCTGTCTACAACAGTACACACACAGGGATGAAATTTTAGAGCAATAAAATATGCATGGTGTTAGAGAGGATAAAACCCAATATGACCCTCATTTGGTAGAATAGAAAACACAAATTCAGGAAGACTACATGATATGTTAGAAGTTAAACAACCAGTGAGCAGCAAAGCCAAAACTAGACCAAAATCTTCCCACACTTAATTGAGGTTGCTTTAGAAGGGAAAAATAAAATAGAGATCCTAGAAAAAGTTTTGCTTTGGAAGCCTTCTTTTAGAGAGGATGATTTATGGACTAAGAGTATACTTTATAGATTTTAAGTATACAAGTTATTGTGAGAGCAGAATATAAAAGACAATTATTATATCATAGAAAGAGGCTCCAAAGAGCAAAGAATAAAGAGCTTCAAGACAGAGCATTCGAAATGAACTAGAAATGTGCTACCAAAAGCTCTTTAAGTAGAAGAAAATATTAATCAGCTATTAAATGGAGGAGTTTTAACAAGCATACCCACTTCAGGTACTTTTTTTTTTTTTTTGCGGTACCGGGGATTGAACCCAGAGCCATTCTACCTCTGAGCTCCACCTCCAGTCCTATTTTTATTCTTTATTTTGAAATATTTTTATTCTTTATTTTGAAACAAGGTCTCAATAAGTTGCAGAGGTCCTCACTAAGTAGCTGAGGCTGGCCGCAAACCTACGATCCTCCTGTCTCAGCCTCCCAAGTACTGGGATTACAAGTGTGTGCCACCACACCCGGCTCTGCAGGTATCTATTAAAAGAGAATTACCCAGAAAATGGAAAATAAAATATTTTTAAATTGGGTCTCTTGTCTTAATACTACTGTGAGAGTCATAAATAAAACCTAATTCCTTTTTTTTCTTTTCAGATCATGGTTTAAGTTATGGAAGAAAAGAAATTCTCCATGAGTTCTACTAAATTTCTTCAAAGCAGCTATATCAGCAAGGCCAAGCTGCCTAGAAATTCTTGGTGAAGAATAAAAGCTTTTCCACTATTATCAAATGAATTAATTTATAAAGATTCTCCAGTATTAAAACTATCAAGTGGCTGAAGGCATTCAGTAGAACTTAAAACTCTGGAGATAATAAATTCATAAATCTCTAAAGCATAAATCTGAGTACCTAACCTATAAAAAATCCAGTCAACTTGACAAAGACTTGGTTATAAATAGCATAATGTATGAAACTTTTAAGATATGTCTCAGAAAATAAAAGTTCTTCTTTTAATCCTTAAAAGAGCCCTCATCTAGAAAAAGAAAGGCTTTTGAGTTATTGCTTCTTTACAGTTCATCTGCTTTTACTGATCATACATGATAAAAATAATAGCTTCTTTCTGACTCCAGAATGGCCAATCCAGAACAAAAGAGTGAACGCAGGCCTCTTTTCCATCTACTGCTTCTGGAGAAGACCTTCACCTCTATTCTGCCACATTTTTCTGAAGTTCAAAGCTTGGATAATGATTGGTATTACTCAGATTGTAATATATTATATTGAACTCACTTCTAACTTTTCAGTAAAATACAGAGATCAAGGTATATGCTTTTTTTCTCGCTGTTCCACTCCTAGTACATAAAACAGTGCTTGATGCATATACTACTCATTCAAAATGCACTGTGTTGAATTGATTTAAATTATAAACTGCAAAAGTATATCTTAATATTATTTTGTTTGGAAAGTAAATTACATTGGTATTTCTGTGTAATAATGGCAATGAGTGGCCAATAACTGCATCATATCAAAGTCTCTATATTACCATAATTCTTATATGTCACAGAAGATTTAGTCTGACCATATACCTGAATCCATACATTTAAAAAAGCTCTACTATCAGGAATTACATAATTTCATAATTACATAATTTCAGGAATTATATAATTCCTAAAACCTTAGATACTTGTGAAGTGCTTAATAATTTACAAAGCATTTCTATATACCATATATAAATGATATAATAATTACTGTATAATATATTTATATATTTTATATAGCATAAATACATATTAAGTATATCAGGCATTATCATCCACTTTATTGATAATGAAACCTTAGTTCTACGAAACTGTGTGTCATGCAGCTAACAGGAGACGGAGTATAAACTGAGGTCTCTAAACTCCAAATTCAGGTAACTCTTCTACTTGCTTTCAGCTGGACATTTAGAAGGTAACAGGTTTTTACTTGAAATTATACCAACTTTGTCTTATAACTATCATTATCTTCACCATCTTCCTCCTATCAGGGAAGGGGTAACAAGTCAGACAAGATCTCACAAGATACCTTGGAGATATGTGGACCCTCTTGGCTATCATCTTTGGGTGCTTGAGTTTATTGACACTATAAAATATTTATGATTAAATAGCATATAAATTGAGATATACTTCTCATTCCTTATAAAAGTCAAATTGATAGCAGCACATATCAATGAAAACAGGCTCCAATAGGGAAACAAGAGGTGCCCTGCATCTATGTCGAAGTAAAAGGAAAGGAGAAATAGAGTCACTTGTACCTAAACACAGTCGACATCAAGCTCCTCAGTCCTTCGAAGTTCTGAGGCTAGAGAAAGGCATTCCCAGGCTCACCCCGCTTGCCCCATGCTTGTCTCCCCAGGTCAGGGCTGCACACAACCAGCCATGCCTCACCTTGCGGTCTCCTTCCACTCCATCTCCTGCCCGTCCACGGCCAGCAGCTCATCCAGTTCAGTGAAGAGCTGAGGAGGTGCCGGACTGTCATCTTCCTCTCCCAAGATGAATCGGATGCGTTCTGCAGCAGGGGAGACTGTAGAAGTGAAAATACTGTGGTTAAACATTGGCTGGACAACCCTGAGGAACGTGTTGCTCCGGGATCGTCCTCTCTCTCCAGGGTTATTAGGCTTCCCCTCCACATTTTCAGTGGACATCTTCTTGCTGAGTCTCCCTTATCCCCAACCTAAGGCCAAAAAGAAATCAGAGCTTGTCTCTATTCCTTTGGTCCAGGCCGTATTTCAGTTCTCCAGGACAGAGCTCCAGTGCTGTGTGAGGAAGAACCTTGAGCCCTCAGATGAGCTAAGGTCTAACCACACGACTTCCCCTCCTTCCCCACTTATAACCTATCCAAAATTATAAGACAGAAATCAGCTGAACCAATCACTTATTCACGCAGCAATGGGAGGGGCAACAGTGCACCCCAATCCTGAGTTTTCCTCGGGTCCCCACCTCCCACCCACCCTCCTTCTGTCCAATGTCTAAGCCCATGCCCTCGCTGGCTCCTCACTGCCCATAACTGGCCAAATGCAAAGTCAATGAGGAATAGTTAACAAGATGGGCCCTCTTCTTTATATAATGGCAGTACCCAAAAATATTTAGTCACACTTCAGTGCACTTGAAAAACAAGTCCAAGTAAAACATTGTATACCTGAAGGAAAAAAAGTCTTCCAACACACTTAAGCACATAATTGAATGCCCTACTAGCTCCTTTTGACCCCATCTCCTGGAAATCATGTAATGAAAAATTAACTAGAATTTCCCCCAGGTTGTGGGTTCTTTCTTTAAAAGAGAGAAAGAAAGAAGCTTTTGGAAATGAATGGTCGCAGTATAAAACAAAGAACCATGGGTACTTTTATAATCTCTGGGTAAAACCAAAATGGCATAGACACGTGAATGTAACTCACGTATATATCACACACATGAATATATACACAAATTTGTAGACTATGTATACAAACTCAATAGAACATGAAAATCCCTACCATCTGAAAACTACAGTAATATAGCATCAAAAAAATCAAAACTTACTACAAAAAAGCCTATGGAAAACATTCAACCTAATTAGCAATCAAAACTAATTATTAAAATCAAATACAGGCCGTTTCTACTTTGGAACAGACTGCTCCACAATGGAGCATATTCTCACCCTTCTAACATGGCCGCCTCTCTCCTTCCCCTCTCTCCCCTCTCCTCTCTCCCTCTCTCTCCCTTCTCCTCTCTCTCTCCCTCTCCCCTATCTCTCTCTCCCTCGCTCCCTCCCTCCCTCTCCCTCTCTCTCTCTCTCTCTCTCTCTCTCTCTCTCATGGTGTACAACCATTATGGAAAGCAGTATGGAGGTTCCTCAAAAGACTCGGAATGGAATCACCATATGACCCAACTACACCACTCCTCAGTATCTTTTCTAAAGAACTAATGTCAGAATACTACAGTGATACATGCATATCCATGTTCTTAACAGCACAATTCACAATAGCCAAATTATGGAACCAACTGAGGTGTTCATCAACTGATGAATGGATAAAGAAAATGTAGTATATACACACAATGGAATTTTACTCAACCACAAAGAACAAAATTATGTCATTTGTAGGAAAATAGAACTGGAGATTATTATCCTGAGATTAGTCAATCTCAGAAGGTTAAGGGTGGTATGTTTTCTGTCATTTGTAGAAGCTAAAGAAAAAATATGAAACATAAGGGACTTTAAATAATACAAAGAAAAATCTATAGAGTAGTTGAAGGGGATAAGGGATGAGTGTTAGGGAGGGGAAGAGGGAGAAGTGCAGAAGGAAACAGTTCAAGTGATACTATGGCAACACGTGAAGGTATCACCAATCTCACTAATTTGTGTGGGGAGGGAAGAGCAGGGGGCAGGATGCGAGGTGGAGGAAAATACAAAAAGAGCTGTGTGAGTATATGTTTCTAACACACTGAACTTCACTATAATGTATAATTGCAATGCACCAATAAAGTAATTTTCAAAGATGTTTAAAAATAAAGTACAGTGCAAATATACAATAAAATGCCATGCAGTCATAACACACGAAGTCAAGACTGCTGTTTTTTGACAAGTATATTATACAAAATTAAATGAAAACATAATCATAGGCATAAAGTCTGCCCATGATTAACGAAGAAAAATTATATATATGTATCCATAAAATAAAGCCTAGAATTGAGGCGGCCCTCGCTTTTCTCAGTTTCAACATGTGTGTATTTCAGTTACCACAGTTTAGTTAAGTAACACTATTCCCTCAACTACACAGTTGGAACTTGTTAGGCAGAGTTATTAACTAATTGCATAAAGTACAAACTTTGCTACTAGCTCTTCAGCCCACAGATCACTGTGTAACTAACAAATGTTTGTTCTGATCACTGACCAATCACAGCAATTCTTTCATTCTGTCAGTGACTGGCCACTGATGTCTGTGATTCGATTTATCCACAGACGGCAAAGTATGTAGCTATTTTCCCTTCTCTCTCCATGGTAAATCCACAACATGGATAATCAAAAGAGGGAACTGAAGCCGGGCGTGGTGGCGCACGCTTGTAATCCCAGTACTTAGGAGGCTGAGACTGGAGGATCCGGGTTCGCGGCCAGCCTCAGCTACTTAGTGAGGCCCTCTGCAACTTAGTGAGACTCTGTTTCAAAATAAAGGATAAAAAAATAGGGCTGGAGTGTAGCTCGGAGGTAGAATGCCCCTGGGTTCAATCCCAGTATGACAAAAAAAAAAAGAAATTGGCCAAAAAGATGAAAATACATCATTGAAATATACAGGTGTGTTTAAACAAGTGTATTTTAAATGTTATAGAGTTTATTTCTAGTGCTTCTCTTTTCTTTGATTAATTTTTCTTTTTTCAGGGGGTTGTTTTTAATTTTTTATTGGTACATAATACATAATAGTGGGATTAGTTGTTACATATTTGTACATGCACATAACATAATTTTGTCAGTTACATTCCTCAGAGCTCCATTAACTTTTACAAATTCTGAAGTGTATATAATTCATTCATGTATTCATTCAGCAATATTTATTAAACACTGTCTATGCTCTAAAATAGGCTTGTCCTCAAGCTCTGAAGATAAAGGATAAAACATGGCAAATCCCTGTCATTTTCAGGCAAGCAGGGGAAATAAACAGTAAGTCAGCAATTAATTTGTTAAGTGAATCAATAAGTTAGTACATAAACCAAAAGATTCATTTGCTAACCATAAATGTTTGCAGAACATTAACACTATAAGTGTTTGTAAAGCATATTGTTATAGGGTACAATGAGCATGTTTTATTTCTATAATTTAAAAAATTGGCTTTGAAATTTCTCAATATATCTGGAAGAAAAAAATGTAAAACATCAGGACTTTTGTATAAAAACACTTGCAAAACCTTTCCAATCAAGAAATTGGAAGTGTATTATTTTAGGGGATCAGAGAGGTCATAGAAATGGAGAAATGATAAGCAGAATTTAGAATCTGAGCCTGGCATGGTGGCGCACACTTGTAATCCCAGTACTTGGGAGGCTGAGACCAGAGGATCCGGGTTCGCAGCCAGCCTCAGCTACTTAGTGAGGCCCTCCGCAACTTCGTGAGACCCTGTTTCAAAATAAAGAATAAAAAATAGGGCTGGGGGTGTAGCTCAGAGGTAGAATGCCTCTGGGTTCAATCCCCAGGACCACCAAAAAAAAAAAAGAATTTAGAATCTGAACAATACTCCTAAGGAATGGAGTGCTCACAGTACTGAAAGTTTAGTTGCTTCATTCATCATGGTGGTTCTGAAACTGACAATCACAAATGTGATCAACTTTTTGTCAGTACTCGACATTAAAGATCCCTAAGGTAGAAGTAGATTTTAGAAGGGATAAGTCTAGGGTTAGACAATCAACTTTTTGCACATTTCTAAAGATGTGACATGGGTTTGTCCCCATCTCTAAGGGAGAAAAATGTTTCTCCAGGTTAAATAACAGAATCCCCTGCATAGACCACACATATGCCTGCCTGGCTCCATTCTACAGAGGCCTCCGCTCTGGTTTTCAGATTAGAAAAACACCAGTAACTCTTTTTTTTTCTTTTCTTTTTGCAGAACTGGGGATTGAATCCAGGGGCATTCTACTTCCAAGCTACACCCCCAGACCTATTTTTTATTCTTTATTTTGAAACAGGGTCTCATTAAGTTGCAGAGGC
The DNA here is from genome assembly GCA_004027185.1 of Glis glis. NCBI lineage: Eukaryota > Metazoa > Chordata > Mammalia > Rodentia > Gliridae > Glis > Glis glis. The sequence continues at coordinate 12,171 of PVJS01013323.1, read as the reverse complement.
CTCGCTAAGTAGCTGAGGCTGGCCACAAACCCAGATCCTCCGGTCTCAGCCTCCCAAGTACTGGGATTACAACCATGCACCACCACACCTGGCCTCCAGTCACTCTTTATGAGACATCAACTCAGAGGTGGCTTCTGTCAAACACAATAGGAGAAAATGTAACGTTACCCCCAGGTCTTAATCTGTAGGCACCATGTCTAACACTTCTCATAGGTTTCTTATTAATTACATACAGTCTACTGAACAGCCAGTATAATAATCCTTTTGAGAGTAAATTTCCAAAATCCTGTGTCATAAACTAACTTGCTACTCAAGTAAGTTTCCTCAGCTGGCTCCAGGATATTTTTCAGAAATTAGAAAAGGCCATAGCAATTTTATTGCAAATGACTTGTGGGAGGGCCATCCTCTGTGGCTAGCAGATACTCTTCCAAATTGCTACCATCACTCTTAACACAGAGATATGCAGAGTGAGAGTCCCCATAATGAACTATGTCAGGAAGTTATCATTTCCCATAACCTCTGGTCATATAGGGAAATGAACAAATACAAGAGACAGCATTGCACTTTGATAAGAGTATGGGCTCTAGAGCCAGGCTGCCTGAGTATAATCTCACCTGTTACTTAGTGGTGTGACCTGAGACCTGTCAATTAATCCCTCTGTATTTCAAATTCCCTACCTGCAAAATGAATGATGATGAACATTATAATAGTTACACTATAAGGTCTAAGTTAGTTTTAAAAATGGCTTGGGCTGCTGGCATATTGGTGCACACCTATGAGTCCAGTACTTGGGAGGCTGAGACAAGAGGATCACAGGTTCGAGGCCAGTGCACAGTAACTTAGCAAGACTCTGTTTCAAAATTTAAAAAAAAAAACATTAAGGGCTGGGGGTGTAAGCTCAGTGGTAGAACACCCCCTGGGTTCAATCCCCAGTTACACACACACACACACACACACACACACACACACACACACACAAATTGCCAATGCTTACTAGCAAAACCTTCTTAGCTTCAAAGAAAGAAAATTCTCACAGATACCGGCCTTGAGAGCTGCTGCATGTTGAAAATATATATGGTAAGAAAGAAAAATGCCAAAAGTTGTGCCTGTTTTCCTTCAGTGAATTAAGTAGCTTCATAGTGATGAGAACACAAAGGTTACCTGCATTCTTGGAAACAGCTGAGAATAAGGGGGCATAACTAAACCCCTTGAACCTCACTTTAATACCTGGGTGGGGATATGTCAGAAAACAGGCTTGCACTAAATATGAGCAGATTATAATTTTAAGCTAACTTCATTGTAAAGCAGACCCTGGAGAAAAAAAAGAGAGAGGTTCAAAGGGAGGTAGAGAATCGCCAAATTAATCCAATTACCTTTGCCAGGAAAGCCCGTGGATCACAGCAAAGTTAATGGCTCTACTCAGCCCCCATTTTCCTCTCAACTTTGGCCTCTGCTCAGAATGTGCTCTGTGGCTTTTTGATTTTAGTAACTGTTTTGAGTAGCTGTAGAATTTCCTGGAGGGCCCTACATCAACGTGGTCATCTCTGACCACATGCAAGGTGACAAAGTGGTCTGCCCAGGTAAGTGGAAGATGCAGTGCTCCCAAACCCACTGACAGGGCGGGCAAACACATGGGCAGAATGCTGACCATGATGTTCCCTACACCCCCAGAGACATCACTTACACCCGCACGCTGGCGCCCGCTGAGCCCGAACTTGACCTCGGAGCTCATCCCTTACCAATTCATCAGCCAGAGGCAGCTCAGGGGATGGACCCTCACTGCCATCCCGCCTACAGACAGTCCCCTCTCAGCTTGCCTCTCGTGTCAGGCTGGCCCCAATCGGTGTCCAACCTTGTCTCCCAACCTGGTCCCAAGACAGAATTGTCTGAACTCACAGAAGAGTGTGCCTGCTCATTTGTGATCTTTTTCCACTCTTCCTAATTAGAATATTAGAATATTCTTTTTTCTCCCCTCTAACTCTGACTTGATTTCCCAGTTAGGATTCCTATCATTTCCAACATTCCACCTAACCATTCAGAGAAGTAAGGGGCTCTCCTTACTTCAAACCATAACAACACTTGGTGTCTGAATGACTTATTGAGGCTCAAATAAATATAGAGCCTGCTCGATCTTACCCAACTTTGTACAGGTAGCTTCTCTTCCTAGCTAGACCACCAAATGGGAAGGCAGGCTCTGCATTTTATGGTGCCCTCTTCAAAGACCAACACATAATAACCTTAAATACTGAATTCATAAATCAGATATGGCTGAAGAAATCTTGGATATTTTCAGGTACATAAAAACAATTTGCAAAACAAATCTCACGTTAAGAACTGTGAAACAAAATATCTAAGTTTTGAAAACTGTCATTAATCTACCCTTCTCCTTAATCCATAGCTGTAAGTGACCAAAATATAGCAGCCATTCAACACTGAGTAAGCCTCAAATAAAAAGACAGGCACCTTGGGTACGAGCTAGTTTTCCCTGCTAGAAGTGATCTCCCCCATCTGGAGGCACCACCAAACTTACTCTGTACCTCTTTTAGGAAGTTTAATACCCATGTGCTTTGTGTTTTACTCACTGCTATACTTTGATTCTTACACTTTTACTAACCAAACCACTTATCCCTTACTTAAGCTATTCTTGGTACTGACCTTGGGTACAATAAAGTTAATGCAAAGAAGAATGGATGGAAAAATAGATAAGAGAATGAATGAATGAGCAATATGTATTCTGCCCCAGTTCCTCAGAAAAGATCTTTCTCTGTCTCGTTTTTCCGACACTTTTAAAGTGTATCTTAGGTAATGACATGGCATAACAAAACAGAAGCTTAACAACAATACACTGCTATTTGGTAGCACGATCGATACAGCTGGGGCATTGGTGTCAGGCCTTTCCCCCACCCACACACCCACTCATGGATACTGAAGTCTGCAGATGCTGAAATCCCTTCAGGTGAAGTGGTGCAGTATTTGCATATAACCTACACACATCCTCTTGGGTACATTAAGTCATCTTATTACTTATAAACCAAACACAATTAGGTATTACTTGTAACACCTAATATGAAAATGCTATGTAAATCGTTGTTAACAGTGTATTGTTTGGGGAATAGTGACATGAGAAAAGTCTGTACATGTTCTGTATAGACACAACTATCATAGGCTTCCAAAGATTTTCAATCCATACTTGGTTAAATACTCAGTGTGGAATTCACAGATGCCAAGGGCTGACTTTTTACGGCTTTTAGTGTATGCGCTATACTATACTATTTGTTGAATGATCACATAATACCTTTATGATTAAGTTCCTGTTCTCAGGAATTTATAGATGTGAAGATGACACATAATAAGGAAAATGCTACCAATAAAAATGTAATATGCAATAACTAACATTTTCCATTGGTTACACTATATCAGGCACTGTGTTAAATACTTTCCATTTATTACAAGATTTACTTTACACACCCTAAAGATAGACATTGGTTTTAAGAGAGTAAACGACTTCCCTAAGATCACACAACCAATCAACAATGTGACCTTAAATCCACCTGTGTTATTTCTAGCACCATTTCTTAGCCATCACACTCTCATTTTGTTTTGTTTTTCTATGAACTAATTAAAAGAAAAACATGGTCAGATTGCCATATGAACAGTGTAGACAGTAAATGTACTGCATATCAGAACAGGAGAAATCACCCTGCCATATAAAATAGTCCTAAAGTAAATTAATTGAACATTTGGTTCACTATCTACCAAAAGGCAATTTGTGAATGTACCCTTTTCTTTTCAGTCTGGGAAGCATCCCTCTGTGGCCACCCTGCAGGCTACCAAAAACGAATTTAATAGAAGCAATAGTCATAATAAGCAATTCATACTAAGCATGACAAGTCGACATATAAATTCCCTTCAGTTGGTTAAATGAGAACTTCTGGATTTTGTATTTACACTTTAACAAAGTCCGCAATCTGATGAAGTCTAAGCTCTCAACCCAAAGCATAAAAATAATTATTTACATTATCAACATACTATTATCAACTGGTTTACACAACAGTCATCTTTGGGGGGGGGCAAGTACTGGGACATTCTACCTCTGCACTACACCCCCAGCCCTATTTTATTATTTTTTTTTAATTCTGAAACAGGGTCTGGCTAAGTTGCTAAGGCTGGCTTCAAACCTGTGATCCTCTGATCCTCCCATCTCAACCTCCCAAGTACTGGTATTACATGTGTGCTCCACCATACCCGGCTTCACAATTATCATCTTAAGTATTCATTTCTGTCCTTCATTCTGAGACAAAGGTTTATAGGTAGATACCATAGTTGTTAAGACTTCTGTCGTTCATCTAATTATCAGACTACTGCAATGCTCTAAATATACCCTTGAATGTATGTATAAAATCCTTAAACTTCATTTTCACATAAGAAATCGGAACCAACTGAATAGTTTCATAAACCTACAAATGTTTAAAACATCCGCTGAAGTGGCTATCTACTAGTCTTGGGCACTCAGCACCCCTAACTGCTTTCTCTGATTATAGCACCCTGTTTTCCTTTGGAGAACCATCTTTCTACTTGTGGGTTCATCCACTGGTCTGAACCCACCCTCTGTTTTCCTGATCTGGGCAATGAGAATGTCACAACTCCTGCCCACAGCAATTTGTTTTTGAGTGGGCACTTCACCTCATCCAAGCTAGCTGGGGGGAAAAAGGTGTCAGACTTTTTCTAGAATTATTAGAAAATAAATCACTTTATGCTGAGAGACTAACATGGTAATAAAAGCTGTGAAGTACATATGGCCACCTTGCGACCCTAAAAGAAAAGGCTAAAAATAAAGTAAGCAGGGAAAAACTCAAAGCCAAGGCAGAGACAGGATCCTCGCGCCATCATTTTAAATATCTAGATCCAGCTACGCCTGAAGACTGGATATATAATAATTCTCTTTTAAAGAAATCTGAGCTAAATTGTATGTCACTTGGGACCAAAAGAATGCTGATATGCACATCTGTGATTCCATTGTAATAGATTAGAGTAGAGCTAATTTCCATATATTAGGTACATCATCAAATTAATTGCATTGAATAACTTTTCTTTTAAAAGAATCCAAGTTCTGGAGTGATCTGTACAAGTCATCTAGGTTTTTTTTTTCTATGCCTTAACCTACCTTTACTTCAACCAATCCAGAAAATTACTATTAATTTACATGCTAGCAGGCACTAGACAAGTAAATTAGATGGTTACTTTTTCTGTTTCAAATTAGCCAAGAAAATGAAACAGCCAAATAGCATTCATTAAAGTGGATAATTTTAAATATACGTAGGTATCCATGTATTAATAAACTCCCACTCAAGAAAAGCTGTCAATTATCACAATTATCCTTAATATTTCATGACATTATTATTCAGCTGTAGAGAAATGAACAGCACCAAGAGTCTAGATTTCAGAATCCTACTAAACTATCTCACTCAGGAGCAGAGTAAGTTCAATGAGTTTACTCAGACTTTTTTGGGAAATAGCTATACCTTAGCCTCTCATCTTTAAAATGTAGATGATACAATTTACCCAGGGTTTACAAAAAAAACCTATAAAAAATGTTATCAGCACTTGGGTCATATCTGTAAGATGTTAAGAATTCTTTAGAACAAAAAGGTGGTCCCTCTTGTCTTCTCTAACTTTTTCTGTCTCCCTCCATAATTTATGCCAACACAAATTAAATATTAAGACTAGGGCCTTTGTGGTAATATTAATATGTATCTTTTTTATATATGTTGCTAAGCCATTCACAAAGAGTCCCAGTGAGAATCTACCAGTCAAATTTGGCCTATGAAATTCTAGGGATCACATTAAAAACCATTGGTCTGCAGCCTTTTGAGTCTGCTAATTCTTTTATTATTCCAATTATATTAATCAATTATAATTATTTTACCTATATTATTAATTTATTCCAATAGTTTTAGAATTTCTGTTAGAAAGAGAAGCAGAATTCAAATAATTTGATTCTTAGCAGACTCATTGGCAACCTAAAATTAAGTAACTAAACTAATAATAAAACTGAACTTTTTGACATTTTTTTTCTGGACTTCACCTTACATTGTAGCACTTTTCCTACTTCACCTAATCTGGGTTTGCACAGTAATCATCTTTGAGTAAAAGAAAAATAGACTCACAGAAAAACAGTAACCACCCAACTTCACAGACTCTTGTTCTAGCAGCCTAGACCACATCTCCCTCATAAACCCACTCCCAAGTATCTGCTGGGTCCTCAAGGGATGTTTCACATGTATGCCTCCTTCTGACCCCCAAAAGATGCCCCTGTTAATGCTCTCTGTCTGCAAAAACCCCCAGGGTTGGGTTCCACATTATGGATACCATCACCAGACCCCAGGGTGACACTCTCCATACACTGCCAAGGACATCAATCGCAGTTCCCAAAGAGGCAGTACTCACAGTGCCAAGGCAGCACAACAGGGAAAATAGAAGCAGAAACCAAGCAAGTCTAAATGGACATGACAGATACTGGTGATTGACGGGTCAGTACAGTACTCAGGGTGCTGCTGCCCTACAGGAGTGCTAAATTACATCATTTGACACCTGCCACATTCCAGGGAATTCCCAAAAGAAAAGAACTAGAAGGACTCAGGTAAGGATCAGGAATTCTTACAACCACCTCCATTCACCCACATTTAACTACTAGGGCTTATCTGCCTTGTTGAAAGGACAAAGAACTCAATGTCTTCCCTATCTGGATAAGCACTACCTTCTAGCTGTGGTGTTTAACCTCCTCTAGTCTTTTGTTCTGATCAAATTACTTTGCCCAAAGACCAGACTCTTCCTGTAGTAAACCAATCAATTCTCTGTTGTTTGTTTATTCTGGTTACAACTGGGTATCTTGAACTTACAACCACAGATTTACTGATTTATATGGTATGTATAGAAAAAAAAACACCACAAGGATAGATCCTAAGTGTTAACAATTATTATCCATAAATGGTGGAATTATTGATGGTTCTTATTTCCTCCTTTTGCTTATGTGTAAGCCCTAACTTTTCTAAAATTTCCATTCATGTCATATTTACAAAGAAAACAAACCAATTACAGATTGTTAATTGCTAAATTGAGAACAGTCATGTAAAATTAGTGTCAGGCATTCCCCTAAAGAATTTGAAATTGTATTGAAGACAGCCTCAGCAACTTAGTGAGACCATTTCAAAATAAAAAATACAATAGGCCTGAGGGTGTAGCTCAGAGGAATAATGCGCCTGGGTTCAATTCCTACACACACAAAAAAAAATTGAAGCTACCGAATCTCAATTATCTTTCCCAACAAATATCCAACACAAAAATAATCCTACAGCACTTGCCTTTACTGCTACCTAGGGACTGGAATGGCCAGTTCTGACCCGTGTCACAGGACTGCCCATGGTTCTGAAAGCTAGTGGACTGAGCAGCCACGAAAGCCTAAATGCAGTGACATGGGCAGAAAGGAGAGGGGAGACTTTGTGCAAACGTCAGGCAGGACGCTCCCCGCAAACAGAAACAGGACCCAGTTGGTAACTAAAATGGTAAAGAATATGGCCACCCAGCAACCTTCTCCAAAAGATCCAAAAGCTCCCTGTGCATGTCAGAGCCACCATTTCCATTTCCCTTTAATTTCTCCTTCCCACTTCACTTCTCTTTGCTCAGCCAGAGCTGTCCATGATAAGGTTTAGATGATGAATCACTCTGCTGAAGAGTGAACACATCAGCATTTTTTCCAGGTTCAACTTAGACCAATTATCAGCACAATTTATACCCCGAGGTTTCTAAAGTCAGACTCAATTCTCATCAACATTTGGAAATATTCAAGATTCCCAAAATAAACTCTACAGACTTGCTCAAGTACAACTATTTTCTATACAAAGTAGCTAAATTTATAGCTCCAATATTAGTGTCACAACCACCGTGCTAATGCTGCCATTAGATGTCTTTTTGAGTGTGGATACAAAAAGAAGACATCCTCCTTCCTACAGACTCTTTAAAAATGCATGAGAATAGAAATACCTCAAGCCTTAAGGAATAGTCAGGACTTCTGACTCCGTGCCCACACTGCCAAAAAAGTTCTACCCATCTTTCCTGGATAGCAATATTAAGAAATGTGGTTCAAAATATAATCCTTTTAAAAGGGAAGAATGGGGAATGGAGGCATCATGAAACATTATATGAGTGAATGTTCTTTAAAAAAACATGACATTGCCCACAGATACAGTGCTCTAAAGATTTTCATACAATTCTGAATGCGATATAGAAACCAACAAAATTCTACAATAAGCTTTTCTTCTTTTTCTACCTTATTTAGATTTGTTCTGAGTCAAGGGTCCAAAATTAGTGGCAGTGATCCTCAACTTCTGTGAAGTTTAATTATATTCTCAGCAAAGAAGAAAATACATAACAGGTCCTCCAACACTCCCTACTTGACATGTATGGCTGTTCTGTTCTCAGACAACATATTACTTCATTTGCCTTATGCTGTGGCTTAAATGTTTGTCCCCTCCAAAACTCATGTTGAAATGGAGCTGCCATTGTGGCGGTACTGCGAGGCGGCCCCCCTAGGAGGCATTCAGTCATGAGGGCCCTGCCCTCAAGAAGGGACTGGTGCTGTCATGGCAACGCTGGGTTCGCCTCCGCCTGCTCTCTTCCATCCTCTCCTTGCCCTCTTGCCGAGTGATGCTGCCACCATCTCATAATGGGTCAAGAATGCTGCTGACACCAGGTGTTGGTACCTTGATATTGGACTTCTTGTCTCCAGAACTGGAGCCAATAAATTTCTGTTCATTATAAACAACTTAGTCTGTGATACTGTGTTTTGGCAGCACAAAACAGACTAAGACACCTTGATTTATCTACCCAACAGACTACATAGGGATGCCAACCAGCAGTACATGGCTTCTGAATAACAAAGACCTCAAAACCAGGTCAGAATTTAAAACACTGCTTGTTAAGCCTGAGTTCACTGCCTGAGAAATGGCATATGAGTAACAAGTCTAATTAATATAAACAAGCAAGCCTTTCTTTTTTTTCTTGCAATACTAGGGATTGAACCCAGGGCCTCATACAGAGCAAGTGCTCAACCACTGAGCTACATCCCCAGCTTTTTAAAATTATTATTATTATTTTTATGAGACAAGGTCTCACTAAATTGCCCAGGCTGGCCTCAAACTTACAATCTGCCTGCCTCAGCCTCCCAAGTACCTGGGATTATAGGCATGTGCCACCATGCCCAAAAAGTTAAGTTTTTATGCTGTTTGATTCAGTACCTTCCTAAATTATCAATAGAGACTTGCTAAATTCACTTTTATTTAATAATAAGATGGTAACAACTAAATTTTTAGAAACATTTTTTAGGGTAGAGGAGCATACTTTTTTTTTTTTTTTTTTTTTTTTTTTTTTTTTTTTTGCTGTACCGGGGATTGGAGTACCTCCGCACTACGCCCCCGGCCCTACTTTTTATACTTTTATTTTGAAACCGGGTCTCACGAAGTTGCGGAGGGCCTCACTAAGGAGAGAGAGAGAGAGAGAGAGAGAAGGAGCATACTTTTTTAAAGAAATAAACTTCCCTCTAAATTATCCATATTGTTAAACTACACAAAGCAGATGGAAAACACATTAGAGTAGGCACGTGGACTGGCCAGGGACTTTAATTTCCTATTAAAGTGTGCTACACACTGTGCATGCATTCCACAGAGTAATATCAACAAAAGTAAAGCATTCACCCTCTTCAACACAATATGTTTTCACCATAATCAATCTGTCCAACATTTCTTAATTTCTCATATGAAAAGCCTGCGTGTCTTCAAGTCATCTGGAGACAGCCTCCATTCATGAAGGGTGAGGTAAATGAGTGCCACTTCAAAGAAAATTGATTATTAACAGCTTCCTGTTCCAAACGAACCTGCAAAAAAGTGTTTAGTCACTTCCAAAGCTGATGGTAATGTGTAAGGCATGGCAATTCCTTAATTAGGGACAGAACTTCAATTAATTGAATGTCAGCCGTAAAACTTAAGAGCTCCTTTGCCTTCTTCTCATACAACCCCTCCTTTAGAACCATCAAGGATCGACCTAGTTTAGAAATACATGTGCTTATGTATGACACTTTTCAAGACCTGCATGGGTTTGAACAATTTATCTGATTATTCAGTCAAAGATGTGTAGTGCATTATGATGTGAGACTATAATGCACCAATAAAGTATAAAAAATTAAAAAACAAAGATGTGTCGTGAGCATTAACTAGCAGTAATTAGACATCAGCTACTTCATGGGGCTGCACGATGAATAAATTTTTCGATGAATTCTCATCAGTGATGGTCAACAACAACAACAAAAAACCTCAAAGTGGCCTAAAGACACATTTTATAAATGCTTTAGCAATCTTATAAAGCAGAGATTAGGTATTCACCTGAAAATTGCCCAAATTCCTCTGCCACCTCCTTTTTGTAGGAGGGACAGCAAAGAGTAACCCACAAAGTGGGGTAGCTAGAAATAGAATTATAAAGTTATAAATCCAGGTGTGGTGGTGCACACTTGTAATCCCAGTACTTGGGAGGCTGAGACAGGAGGATCGCAGGTTCGCGGTGAGCCTTAGCAACTTGTGAGGCCACCCACAACTTAATGAGACCCTGTTTCAAAAATAAAAAATAGGGCTAGGGGTGTACCTCGGAAGTTGAATGCCCCTGGGTTCCATCCCCAGTACCAAAAAAAATAAATAAATAAAGTTATGGAATATCATAAAAAATGAGACAGAAAACTCCTACTCAAGCAATGGAAGGTGCTCTGGGCATGATGAACAACATAAGTCAAAATCCATAAAAGAAAGCCAAGGTACAAACTCCAGAGCCAGCAAATGTGAAGGGACTCAAAGGAAAATTCAAGGGCAAGTTGTCAAATTGAGAGTGACAAACTAAACCGAGGGACAAGCCACCCAATGCGGATGCTGATGCTGATTTGATGGTGAGACAGTGGGACCTAAAAGGTCAAGGCAGGTGCAAAATATAAACACCCAAATTGTCTCTTAATATGCAAATGAGCTGAAGCAGCACTGCTGGGAAGGGGTGAGGTGGAGGGAGGACAGAATGGGTTGCTCCCAATAAGCTTTAGGAGGACTCACACAAAATTCTAAAGCCCTTCCAAACCTCACTGGTATACCAGCAAAACCCCTCCATGACCAAAGAAATACTTGCAGCAGCTGGTGCTCACATCCTCAGGAGAACAGGTTCTTTATCGCCTAGAGAACACTCAGGCTAAAGGATGCGTTTCTGCACATGCTCTCTTGTCCAGTGGCAGCGCAGAGCATTTATTTCACATTGAGAAAACCCAACACTGAGTCAACAGTAATCGCTGGTGGAGCAATGGAATCTGCATTCTAAGACCTGGATCCAGTCCTCAGCACCAACTCTGCCTGAGCAAATCCCCTCTTCTCCCTCTGACTCAGCTTGCCCATCTGTTTGACATATAACAACAAGAAGGGTAAAGAGATGAGAGAAGGTCTACCCATGGCTGATGGAATTGAATTCTGTTCTTCTGCTAATGAAAATCCTTTACAGAAAGACAAGACTGTGCTATTGTATTAAATGATCCACTAATGTACTATTCCTTCTGGCACTTTGGAGTTCATCTTTCCTTTGAGAATTACTACCAACAGACTTTTCGATTCAAAGAATGAAAAAGAAAATGTATCTGAGCCACGTGTGGTGGCACACACTTGTAATCCCAGTACTTAGGAGGCTGAGAACAGAGGATCCAGGTTCACAGCCAGCCTCAGCTACTTAGTAAGGCCCTCCGTAACTCAGTGAGACCCTGTTTCAAAATAAAGAATAAAAAATAGGACTGGGGGTGTAGATTGGAGGTAGAATGCCCCTGGGTTCAATCCCCGGTATTGCAGAAAAAAAAAAAAAAACATTTGACATTCTGGGGAGGAAAATATAATTCTCAACAATATTCTCACCATTTATTGACCTGGTTACTTATTCAGTGATGCATAGTAAGCACTACTAACAGTAATTAGACACCAGCCACTTAAAGGAACTGCACAATCAATGATTTTTTCAATGAACTCTCATCAACAAAAATAAAACGCAAAGTGGCCTAAAGGGGTAAAGACACACAAACAACTAGGTAAGCACTGGGTATTTAAGATG